>PVHY01002820.1:0-119125 GCA_004024945.1 Uropsilus gracilis
ATATAATATTCAAGGTTTGATTTAACTATATATTTGTTTTGTTGTATATATTCTTATATTTCTATTTTTCTATTTTTTATTTCTACTTTTTCTTTTCTTGGGGTAGCTATGTACTTTATATACTTTATATTTATGTATATTTCCTTATAAAAGTTCAATCAGCTAATCAAAAGATTATATCTCTATTCTTTACATTTTTAATTAATTAAATAATGTATTTATACATAAATTTCCCATCTTTGTAATCCCCAGGGTTCCTTATATCCTGCAGTGATGTTAGTTGTTTTTGGCTAGTTCCCAAGACCTTTTAGAACCTTTCATCTTCAGAAATTCAATTGCTTCCTGTATGGGTTAAATCCAGAACATAAAACCTGCTCTTCCACTGATTTGGAAGGGACACTTGTAGCATAGCTTATGCATACCTTTGTGCTGAAAACATGGTTATCCTTGTAACTACTTGCAGTGAAAGTTCCTGATACTCCCGTTAACCTCATCAAAGCCTAAACTGCCAGAAAGAGTTCTCCGTGTACAATTATTATAGTCTCTGAAACTGCTCTCATTCACTTGTGTGGTCTTCTTTCTTCCATAATTTTAGTGTAATTTTTATATTTCTACGTGTAAAAAACACAAATATACACTCATATTTAGTGTTCATTTTTTAATGTGAAAAATACACACTCATATGCTCATTCTTAGTGTACATTGTTGATGTTGATTCTTTTTAGACAAGAAGTACATACACTATTGCAACCAAATACTGCTTTGTGATATTCCTGGACTTTTTTGTACATAGAAACAATCAAGCAGAGATGAAATTTTCAGCTAGTTAAATCCTTTCTCATTTCTCTTTATAGTACATTATCACAGTTAGACAATGGCCAAATCTTGACTTCATGTATTTTAAGTAAGTCTGCAAGATTTAGCAAATAATACACTGTTGTACCTACATTTTTAAACACACATTTGTTTTAATAAAATATCAAGCATACCCTGTTTAAAGTTGTGATAATTATCACATAACTTAAATAATATGCTACTGTAAAGACAATATTTTTGTCACTTTTTTTGATCTCTTTAAATAATGTTCAGTAAATTTACTGGGTCATTTAAATAGTTGGCACCAACTATTTAAAATTCAACCATGCTGATAGTATAAGACATTATTTTTATGCAATAAAGGTCAATTGAATAGCTCAACAATATATTTGAGAGTAGTTTTTAAACAATTATAAGTAACTTAATTCACATTGTACATGTATACATACCAGGACATGAAATTTAAATGTTGGATTCAAAACATCAAATGCATAGTACTTTTTATTATAGAAAAAGAGGAAGCAATTAGGAGCAATGTAAAATATATAGTTATTATAAAACATTACGTAGTTTTTTATATAGCTAGTATTTTCCTCAGAATTATAAATGAGCAACAATGTTAGAAACTCCACTGAAATACAGATAAAAATATAAATCATATCAATAGTCACAGTTAGAGAACATTTTTCATCTCTATTCCTTTTCCCTCTCAATCATTCAACATAAGTTGTGCAAACTGATGAAGATAAAAGGGGAAAGAATTCTTACTTGCTCAAGTGTTTCCAAAACTAGCATAATTTTGACTGTAATAGTTTCCTTTGAAAAGCCTTGGGCTCATTTGAACAGTGTTAAACAGAAGGAGTAACCAGGTAGGATTTGAAGCTTGATTCTGGATTTCCAGAGATGTGTTTAACTGAAGCACCTGTTGTTAGTAACATTCTTTCTTCTAAAATGTGCTATATATGTCCTTTTTGCTCTTTCTATTTTTTTCTTTTCTCAAGGTTAAAGCATGCTTAAATTTCTAAATTTCAATGCTGACACTTTTCCAGCCTTAATCTAACATGGTTAGCAAATTATTCCAAAAATCATTTTAATGAAAATATTTATGCAAATGTCCAGATATTATGACTTGAATGCACAAATTATTGAAAATCCAACTTACTCCAAAAATTCTTAGGATTGTTTGTAGTCTTCTCTTCAACATTTTAATAAAATACCTGAGAAGACAAAAAAGAAATGAAATTTACATCAGATTCCATCATTAACAACTGACTCACTAAGATCTCAGATAGCTGGAATTAATTATACAGGAGTCAGACTGATGGAAAACCCTCATTATTGCAACTCATAGCAATAATGGCACTTAGTGATGTTTATTATATGCCTAGCACTGTTCTAAGACATAACTTGTTTTAATCCTTTCATTTTCAAAATAGAAACTGTAAGTTAAGTCACTATTATTTTTTCTATTTTTAAATACAGGAAAATAAATAAGCACAGAAAATAAATCTAACAAACAGTGGTTCTGACACCTAA
Organism: Uropsilus gracilis; assembly: GCA_004024945.1. NCBI lineage: Eukaryota > Metazoa > Chordata > Mammalia > Eulipotyphla > Talpidae > Uropsilus > Uropsilus gracilis. Next base: position 2,353 of record PVHY01002820.1, read on the forward strand.
ACCTAAAAGATCTGTGCATTTCATTGTAACATAAAACTTTTCATCATTGTAACATACTACATTTTGATATAACACAACCATGTTTCATAAAAAAGGGTTATGGGTATAGTTAAGGGGAATCAACAAAGACTGAAGCATCTAGTGCTATAATAATGTGGATGAAATAATCACATCTTCATGTAAGAAGGGTTGTGAGGGGGCAGCAAGTAAGGAATTCTGGACAAGGCAGTAAAAGATTGCAAAAGTTGTGATTGGAGATAGATTCAAACACTGCCAAGTCTTGTCCTAGTAAGGAGAGAGCTAAGGATCTAAATACGCAACTTCTCCTATCCTCCAGTCTTCTGAAGATGCCTCCTATTGTCCAGTGACAAGTAGAAAGGAGAGGTCCAGGGAAATCGTTTTTATCTTCATGAAGGTCAGAATCATAGAGCAAGGAACAGTGATAAAAGATGGAGAACAGTTATTTCAGACTAATAAGGAATATCCAATCCTTGAATTTTGTGGCAGGGGAAGGACAGAAATTTGCCATATGAGTAACTGTGTCAAAAAATCATTGACAAAATATTCCTTAGCAAATCGCACAGTGAATGGGATCAGCTTATTCTAGGCAATGTCAAAAAAAGATTTAATCCTAAATGTATGTTGATCTAAGCATGAATTAAAACCAGAGTTTGAGAAAGACAGTTCTATTTACAAATGAAATAAAATTTAAATTGATCTCAATCTGCATAATAGAATGCCAATGAAATAATAATAAAAGCAAAATTTTATGCATAAAATTTTGAAAGGAAACAATTGTTTTAAGTCAAGAATTTTATACTCAGTCAGCTTCTCTTTTATATGTAAAGAACTATAAACACATAATTTACATATGAACAGGCACAGAAAATATAGATTTTTTTGTAAAATATTTATTGATATATACTATGAGAAAGAAAATAAAATAAGTAGCTGACTAGGGAGATGATTTAATAAAGTGGCACTAGTTGTCAAACATACATAAACAAAAGTTTAGATATGGAACAAAATGTGAATGTCAAAATATTTTGAAAAATCTATGAAGAAATTGTACGATGAAAACTAATATAACAATAATTCCATAATAGATCCCAATTAATACTACTATAGATTCTAAATAAAATTTATATAAACAAAGAGAGTAAGAGTACAAAACTGTGATCAATTTCTCATCTCCTCGATGGTTGTATATTTTTCATGCTGACATTAATAGTAGCCATAGTAATGATAATACCACTTTCACCAAGTATTTATTATCCACCAGGTTTTACTCTGAATAATATATGTATAGTAATTCATTTCAAACTTAAAACAAGTTACCGGGAATGGTGATGTGCTCCTATGTTACCTGGGAGGCTGAGCCTGGCGATCATTTGAGTCCGTGGGTTCGAGACAACCTTGGGCAACATAGCAAAACCCAGTGTCTTAAAAAAATAAAAAATCAAACTGGTTTGTGAATACCCAGTCTTTAAAACAACTCTATTTGACAAGTTCCTTTATTACTTTCATTTTACGTATGAGAGAAGTAGAGTTAAATACTTTACTTGTCCAATGTAAACCAACTAACTTTTAAGTTTATTGTTTTAGTCATTATTTTATACTTATTACTGATGTTTAGCAATAGGAAATTGATTAAATAAATCATGAGTATCTAAAATATAGAATTTTCCTGTTAATGTTGTAAAAGGATAATTATTGTTGCATAAAAATACTTATTTTAATCTATATGTGTAAAAATTTGTCTTGTATTACATAGTCAACCAGTATATCTCTTCTCTCAGACAAGTTATTTCACTACATGTCAACAGGCAATTTGAGGAGCTTTTGTGAAAGCATGCTTACTGAATGAATGCATGCCAACATCTATGACAGTCTGTGGGGGTATTTGGGCAGGTGACTATATCTTCATAGAGATGGGAGAAGAACTTTCAGGTAACATGAGGTTTTTTCTTACAATGCAAATCTTGCTGGCTTTCACACATTAATGAATGATAATTTCTCCAAATTTTATAACACAGAAATTCACAGTTTATTTTATTAGGAAAAATTACTTAAACCAGGCATCAGCAAGCAACCACAACTGCCTTAGGAAGAGAAGGCCCGATGCTTTCATTTAACATCCAGCTTGGGTCAGTGTCGTCATCTGGTCAAACATATTCACAAGAAGAAGAATGGGTTTGTCTTTTTGTTGTTAGAAAACATTTATTAAGTAAACATGTTTTTCATGGTACTTTTTGATATAATAAAAATCAAATGTATTAAAAATAGCAGACTTTAAATATTTATTATGTGCCAACTGCTGTACATACATATGTTCAGTCTTTTAAACTATGGTTTTGGATTGGAAGTTTAGACTCAGAGAAGAAAATGTAGTGAATAAAGATGCACAATTAATATGTTCTGAGCGTGGTATTTGAACTTAAACCTGATTGATTCTCCAGTAGTTTTAGCACTGCACCATCCTGCCCGCTCGGGTCATGGGAGCTTATGCTCTGTATTTCAAAAACTGTTGGTATGTGAAATCATGAGACAAATGAAACATGACTGAAATTAAACAGATTTTGCAATTCCTTCCTTTAAATTAGGTAGAGCTCAAATTTTCTCCCATTGACAAATATCACAGACAAAATTGCAGCTCACAGATTCTCAGCTTTGATGAGACAGATTTCTGTGATTCTGGGACTGGGATCAGGCTGATTTCTTTGGAGTTTCACTTAGTTGTCTCCAAGTGACTACAAAATAGAGATGCTGGCACTGAGGTAGGATGAAACTGCATGAATAGTAATAATTTTCCCTCTATAAATAGTCAATGAGAGTGATGATCTAGAATTAGATACATTTTTTGTTATGCATTAATACATGGAAAAAAAGGATCATTTCCCCTTTCAGATCAGGTTAATCTTACTGCCTCATCCTAAACTATCTTTAAATACTATAAACCTATAGTCAAACTTACTGTAAGTTATTTTCTTTAATTTTATACTCGCATATACTACATAAGTAGTAAAATCTATGAGTAAACTAACAAAATGCCATATACACACCACATTCAAAATTGGAGCAAAATAATTATTAGTGAGTGACTAGAGAGGCATGGTCATAGATATTTTTATTTCAAAAACATGGATTAAGAAGAGGTGGATTGAATTGTACATTCAGTTGTGTGATTTTAGAAATATTAAAGTCAGGAGGAAGAGACTAGAATCTAATCGATCACTTGCATTTTAAAAAATAAATAATCTTAACAGTAAGATTATACTGGTGACTAATGGACTAGATGATATTGTTTGTTGATTTTTTTTTTAAATGGCACCTGCTTTCCTGGTGAAAGTATAATTTAGTTTGGATGATGGACTGAGGGTATTTCCTTTCTAAGGAATCAAGTTTCTCTTTCCAGATGGTTTCTCTGCCTTTAACTATGAAATAAAAATTTATTTTTATGGTTATTGATTTTGATTAATGAACACTGTCATGGAAAACCATTTTCTTTTCTTTGGAAAGAGCACAGACAATTGTGATAAGGGGCCATTGTGGTAAGCATAGCTGTAAAACCTTCATCTATATGAACCAATTGGATTGAAAAGGACTATACCTGGAATTCCTTTCATGGTTTGTGAATACCCAGTCTTTGTGGTAGCAACTTCATTGTAAAAATCTTCTACTCTCTCTTTCATGATGTGGCTGGGATAAAATGAGTAATGAAGAGAATACTCATGACCAGAGGTCTAATTTTGATTCTGAAATATAATTAATGTTCTTGGGTCAGAGTCTTGCCTGGTAGATACCCCACAGACTTGTAATGACTGAGTAGAGGGAGCTAAACAGGGGGATATCATCTCTGCAAGCCAGCTGGCTTCCCTGCTGACCTCTCCCTAACTTGGCTCACCCCATTCTATCCCCAAGCCCTGCTGGTATCTGCTATCAAGTGGAGCCAGAGGAAATTGATGAAGACAGTGCCAACATCAGTGCCTCTGAGGGTTCTCCCTTTGCCAACATTAGTTATAGAGAAGCTGGTCTCATTCACGTTAAGACTATTGATTTTCCCCCCTTAGGCCGGCCCTGCATTATGCTTCTTCCAGGATCTGAGGATTGTGCCTTTCACCAATATGTTTCCTTTAGAAAAATTCATTTGTGGAATCAAAGAAGAACTCTCTTGGGCATCTTGTTATCTTACCAGTCCTGACCTGAAATACAGTTAGGAAATGCAGGCAGCTTTGTAAATAATAAATCTGACTTTCATCACTTTGCACTTTTCTGGGTAGGCTTCTTCAAAGAGTCTAAGAAAAATCTTCTTGTTACATGTAAATAATACTTATAGATAAATTTTGTAATTTGTGGTTTCTATCTTAAATAATTTACCTATTTATTCATTTAATTGATATTTGTTTGTTCAGGCCATCCATCCATCCATCCATCCATCCATCCATCCATCCATCCATCCATCCATCCATCCATCCATCCATCCATCCATCCATCCATCCATTGCTTATTTTCTATTAATCTACTTCACACCAGGCACTGTGCTAGAAGATGAGGCTCTGAAACTCATCAAGTCTTCTCTTTGGAGACTTGAAGAGAATGAGCAATAGCTGTAGGCAGGAAATGAACTAGGAGGATTTTTTTTTTTTAGTACAGAGAAGAAGTGATAGCCTTCCTAATGATATAACTGATGATGCATTCCTTGTTTCATATCATTAGTATAAAACAATGTCAGATATTTTCTTTTTTATGGACGGCTGGAATTTCTTTCCATTTTAAAGGAAATGAAATTTCTGCTTAATTTTTAAAAATAAAAAAATGAGTAGATATTAAACTATGATTAAAAAACAGATCCCAATCACCCATAATCACTTTTTCTACTATGGCCCTGATAGCCATGAAGTTATCCTTCTTCACCTTTTTTTCCTGTGTGTACACATGTACATATATGAGTAGGTATGTGTTTATCTATATATATATACACACATATATCACATAAAATTAATTAATACTGTTCAGAAATTAATTTTTCAGTTAACATAGTTATCTTTTATAGCAAAAATATAAGCAGTATTTTTAATGCTTAAATAATGCTGAATGAATTATAGGTGAAAGTACAAACATATTTTAATAGTTCCACATATTTGTATAACTTTTTATAGTTTTGAGTTTTTGCATTTCTTTTCTTAGTTTTCCTAAAAATTGTCATTGAATGTCGTTTGAAGTGAAATTACAATTTATTTTTGCCCTTTAGCTTTCTGTTTCTCAAACCATATTTATTGAATAATTCATCTCTTTCTTACCAACACCATGCACCACATTCTCTCATAGATATTAATACTTTTTTGGAATGCACTTTAATTATATAAGTGGTTTGTTTATGTATTAGCATGGTCACACTACTTTGCTTTTTTTTTTAAATTTGCGTGGTGCTTTGGCATCTTATAAGCAAGAGTGTACAAAAATGGTGACTTGGATTATAATTACTGAAATGAGCCAAATATTTTAGAGTCCAAACTCTAAAATAGAAGAATTTCTTTGTTCCCATGTCAGTTATGATCAATTAATTCTTACATCAGCATGTTACTCTCATTTTTATTATAGTGTAAAAGCTATGATATGTTATTGAATTTCAATGATAAATACATTTTAAACTAGTTTAAAGAAAAATCATTGTAGTTTCTTAAAATCCCATTTTTTAAAAAATGATCCATCTCTTATAAATAATTGACTTGGACACAATTAGTGGCTTTAATAAAGTTATAAGTAAAGATATCTTAGTCTGATGAATCTGCCCACCTCTGCTGTGAAATAACTCTCATTTAAGTCCTTTGGTGTAAAATACAAATATCTTGAGTTGTAATTTATAATTCAGAGATAGACTGTGAACAGCCAGCTCATAATGAAAGGTAAGAGTGGGAATAAAACCTATTATTGAATCTTAACAAAAGGAGTGATACTGTTATTGTCCAAATTTTCCAGTCACAGAAGAGGGAAATCAAAATATAGGGTCCACTTGGAGAGATTACAGTTGGCCATGAGACACTCTGAGTCAGTTAGTTGGGAAAAAAAGCAGGAGCAAAACTGAAAGGAAACGTTTACAAATATTGACATTATGTTGCTGGAAATATGTCAATGGAAAAATATGAAAAATTTGAGGAACAAATTCTAAATCTAGAAGGGCAGTCTGATTAAAGATTGGTAGGGAGAAAAAATATCTAGTAATATGAACTGAATTGATAAAGTATATTTTATGGCACCAAAAATCTTGGGTCAAATCAATGACTGTTTTAGAGCAATTTGAACTGAAAACTAAGAAGGATTGAAATTACAAATGGTCCTACTTGTTCAGCCATGTAATATTTAACAAGCAAAATCATGATGTATGCAAAATACTAAGCAATTGTGATTATAACACTTTTCAGTTTATTAGACATTGAGTCTCTTTTAGTAGTATCTGGAGTCAAGTGAATTTACACAACTGAATGAAAAGAAAACTGTTATAGGAGCATCCAAAGAATGCTCTCTCTCTTTCTGTTTCTGACTCTGTGTCTATCTGATTATTTCTCCCGTGAACACACACACACACACACACACACATACATGCATGCACGCACGCATGCACACACACCACAAAACCAATTGAGGAATTGCTGTAAATTGTGTGTTAAAAAGAGGGATAAGTAGGCATGGGGCCTAGTTGCTCTCTCTTTATTTTTTTTGATCATTCATACTATCTTATCAGAATTTTCTCCTGTCACACTTCCCCCCTGGTATTTTTCTCTACCATTCTTACTGTCACCATCCTTGTCTAGACCCTGAAGATGGCAAGAGTGGACTAATTAGTTTTTCTTTATCAGCCTTTCCTGTCCCAATCCATCAACTTTTCCATGAACAGATTTGTCGTCTTTCATTGCAATCATCACCCTGTCTTCAAAACCTTAAATGGCTTCTTATTTGTTGTAGAATAATGATCACATTTTCTATCTAGGTCTTTCACAATCTGTTTTCAAACTATGACTACAACCTCTTATCACTAATTATTGTGCTACACACCCTCTAGTTATGTAAAATGATGCATTCCCTACTCCACACCCTTCCAGTCCACTCCTGGGTTTGTGTTTCCGTGTATATGATTTCACCAGATTTTTCCCATTCCCTTAAAAAAGTCTAAATGCTTTCCTTAAAGGTTGAATTCATATTCTATCTTTTTCTTGTTGTCTATTTAATTTTACTGGTGTCAACTGTTCCTCTTTTCTCTGAACTGTTTTAAGAACCATATCAGGTTGTTGGATGACACTAATTCCTAAATTTAAGTATCGAGAGGGGTTATGGAAACTCATCTTTAAAGTTTCAATCAGTATTCTAGCTTTATGTACAGACTCCAATTCACTTCTGTAGGGAATTATTTGTAGTAATCATTCACTTCAGTCAAATATTTCTAGCTATTTTTTCTTTGGGAGTGTGGCATGACTGCATTTATCTGCTCTCTTAGAGTCAGTTGTGGCCACATGACTTATTATGGCATTGAATTGTGAATTTAAGTGACATATGATCCTTCAGATTATGAGCATTAAGAATCAATGTACAGTTTTCCAAATTCTTTCCCTCTGTCTAAGCAACCAGCATTATATCCAATAGTAGCTGCAACATTCATGTGATTCTAAAAGGTAATATAAACAAGAGGCCCCGAATCATCAAATTACCTCTCCTCATTGAGTAAAACATATAAAATTACAAAGAGCATATAGCTAACCTAGAATTAATAGATATCATCAGCAAGAAATTAATCTTTGATTTTTAACCCACTAAGGTATAGGTATTATTTGTTACTCACATGTAACATAAGCGCTCTTGAGTGTACATTTTGCTTGAGAAAAATCATCAAAATATAACTAAAATTCAGAAGACCAAAGTACACATCCATCATTCGGCAGAAATTATGATAGCACTATGCATATGTAAGTGTAGATGTAAAATTATTAAGAGTTGAATTGGGCTTTCACTGAAAATTTATGAGTGATCATGAGGAACAAATCTGAGTGTCAGTTTTTAAGAGTCATTTCATGACCCTGAAAATGTACAGTGAAATATTCTTGGGAGGGGGTTTCTTTCCTCAAGGGTTTCTTTTCTTTGTAAAGGTTTTTTTCCCACTGGATCTGCAATAGTTAACAGAAGAAGAAATTTGGAGCACCAGTAGTAGTCTCCTAAAAAGAATGGGCAGCAGGCTGATAGGCCCTAGTAGACAATTTGGAAAACAGAAACATTAGAAGTGAGCTATTATAGCCACAGAGAAAAAATATGGCATCTAGTTATTTACTGATAGTCTGAACCGACACTAGCAGAAACACCACTGTAACCCTTAGAAGTTTCAGAAATAGAGCACAGTATGGAATTGAGATATTATAGGATTTGAGTATCATTTGAACTATGAAGTAAAAAGTTAACCTCATTTGTTACCAGATGAAACATGATAGTTGTGTAATGTATTTATAATTTTTAAAGATATTTTTTCATTTTATTAGTTAGTTTTACAGTATCTTTCACTTAATGCAAAATTTTCACCTTTACAAATATATTAGCTCCTTAAAGTCAAAGACAGTTTGTAGCTTGCAGTGGGCCCTTGATAGGTAACTTAATACTGATAATAAAGTTGTGGCTAAGCTTATTCTGAGGGAAAAGAGGATTTTTATTTTCATTTGGGGTAGTATATATTTCTATTAATACAAAAATCTAAATTTCTGTAATAGGAATGAACTTAGAGAAAATTTTGTCCATTAGGTTAAAATGTGTTTGAAATAACCCCTCTTGAAATGTCAACAGTGTATAATAGTTCCTGTATTTTCCCAGGCAATTTCTGGGAAAAACTTTTATCTGTTCTTTTTAGTGGGTTTTATAGCTGAATTCATTTGAAGAAAGTGTCTACTGACAACATAAGACTGACATAGAATTATGACTAGATTGATATATTTTTAACTACCTTATTTTATCCAAGCTGAAGGAGGTCAAGGAAGATTAAGTGGTTGTCTGAGGGCACAAATCTGAGGAGTACAAAAGCTGAAGAATTAAATTTTCTGAACATCATCCTGGTGTTATCAACTGTGGTTGTTCTTACTGCTTTTTATGTTTTATTTTTACAAAACATGATTTATTTTGTAGTCTCTTGGATGTCCCATTTTATTTATTTCTGTTTTTCTTTAAGACTTAAAGAAAAAAAGTCTTTCAGAGATGGGAGAAGAAAATACAGGGAAGAATCATCTTGGTATGACTAAAATAGTCCCTAGTCTTGGAAATTGACTGTAGATTTGGAAATATTCAGAATTTTTTAATATAATGTGTTGATATGTTGACACCTTTCATAGAACCCTTACTAAAGAGAAATTCTACCTGTGTTGAAAAACTGAGAAAACCAGTCTCCCAGCTTTAAACAAGTGTAACTTTTCTCTAGTTTGATCTTTCATTGAACTTATATTAAAAATACTGTAATATTATTTTCTTTTTTTTTTCCCAGGGGAGACTGTGAATGCAGTCCCCCACTACCACAAATCATGCAGTTGAGTTTCCCCCATTTGGAGAAATCACAGAGGCCAGCACATCCGGAGTGCAATGGATAAGCTTCACCCTGGGAAAACCACCTACTTGATCATTGTATCGTCCCTGCCAGGTAAGTATAATGATGGTGTAACATTTTAACCAGTCTTTTGAGACTGTATGTGTCAGTAATCATATATATATACATACATTATATATATGTATATGTGCTAGTGATCATACACGTGAATTGGGAAGTTCAGTAGCTAAAGTTTTGTTTAGCTCCATCTTGATGGAAGCTATTTTTAAAACTGTAGTTTACTTTAAACCCTAAGTCAATTGTGGGGCTAAATAGAACCTGTCTCTTTTATACAGGAAACTAGTTCTTAAGTTTTCTATAATTTCAGCCATTCCATATTGCCTTATACCATGTCTGCTTCTTTCATTTAGATAGCCTTCTGAGAACAGCTTTTCAAGATGGACTCCAAGAACTATACCTAAGCATATTATGTGCCATTTGACATTTTGTTTGACATTTAAACGTATGCAAATTTGAAATTTCTTAAATAAAAATATTAAGTACCTGAAGAAATATGTCTGCCACTTTTGAAATCCAGTCTTGTGGGTCATTGGAAATAAAAGGTAGAAAATGGGTCTAGTGAAACAGAGGAAGAGGGAGAAACATATTAACTAGGAAGTTTAGTAGCAATATCAATAAAAGGAATTCAACAACATGTATATTTTGAGAAAGAGACCCAAAATGAAAATATTTTTGTAGTGGGGACGTAATTATTTATATTAGCTGACAGGCAGGATAAGACACAGCAATCTCACCTGTAAATCAAAGGGCAGTCATTGTGTGGGCTCAAAGAGGGATTTCCAGCTTTTGAGGCATGTCTAGATATGGAGATCTGCTCTGTCGATGCCAGCAGCTTCTCCAAATGCAGATGGACGCCGCCTCTGTCAAGCCAGCTCTCACCTTATGGCAGCTTTCTGGGATGCAGTCTGGAAACACCATATGGGATATAGCCTTTCACATAATCCCATGAAAACTGTTTTACAGTAACACAGTATGAATATTTCATTTTCCTTCACAAATCCACTTCCAAGGTGTGGAATATTCCTTTTCTTTTAATTCCCCTTCTCCCCTTTTCTGTCCTTGGTTTAAATAGTTTTCAGTTAAATGAATGTTTCTTTATAAAATTTAGAATGTGAATAGAGAGCTTAGAATGATTTGCCACCATAGTAATAAATAGGATTATCTCTTAATATACATGCACCAGTGGGGGGAAAAAAACAAAAAACTGAACAGATATTTATACAAAAAGCAATAGGTTTGACAGAATTGGGTGAATTTTTATAAATAAAATAGGTTGAATTAATTTGGCATTCTCGTTGCCTATAAATCTGGCCTTTCTCTGACCAAGCTTAGAAGGGTAATCTTCAAAGCTGCTTTCCTATTCTATGATTTAATTTTTAAATATTAAATGTCAGTCGTTGAAGGTTACATGTTATTTTGAAATCCAGTTTTGTGGCTATTGTTTTGTTTCTTGATACTAGAAGAATCATTCCATCTTTCTAGAGTGATAGCAGCTGGTTGACAGGACAGAGCATGCTACAGACTGTGTGGAGAGGGGAGGAGAAAATACCATATCTAATTAAAGCAGCAGGGGACATTTTTAGCAAGGCAAATTGTAATCCCTTATTTGGAAACTGGCCAGGGCATTAGGGTTAACAACCCTGCTTGTGAAAAATAGTAATAAAAGATACATCTCCACCATAGTTTTATAGATCACGAGTGAATGGGATGTCCAGGGGAACGTCTCATTTTAAAAGCTTTTACATTTGGTACCCCTGACACCTGCTGAATAACATGGTAAAAAAATTAGCAGTTATGGAAAGACATTGTTAGCTCCAAAAGTGCTCATGTCTAATTGGACTGGAATTTTAACACAAATTAAAACTACTATCTTGAGTGAGAGTGAAGGAGAAATTGTACTTTTAGTAACATGGCATGAAACTATTTTTAAAAATTTCTTTTAAATGAACCCCTTCTTACTTGGTCAGAATTCCCAGATTCATCACTTCTAGCTGTGCCAGTAGCAATGAGCCACTTGACCCAGCTCCTAGTAATTTCTCATTATTCAAGATAAAGGGCACAATATTCATCTGCCACCTTCTTTAAATAATAATAAGGATCCAATAGAACATCACCAAATGTGAGGAAGGTTATGAAAATCTGAAAGCAAATTTGTAATGCAACTGTTGTCTTTTTCTTACTTTGGTATTGGTTAAGAAGTACCCATATGATAACTCTGGAAAGCACAGATTGGAAAGACATAGCTATGAAAGGGCAGGCAAATTTGTCCAGAGCAGATTTAATCTATCAACCGAATTTTAAATTTCATTCAATTCACTGGAACATTCCTTGAACATAGCCTCTAGTGGTTTACTAGTTACTTGAGCCGAATCTGTCTCAAAGAGGGAATTCTATGGGGCAGTTGGAAATGCAACAGGTTATCACAGTTATTTATGAACTGGCTACTTGGAATCATATAAAAAAATTCAGGGAGAGGAAGTCAAAGTTATATACTAGGAATAATGTTTGAAGCTGTAACCAAGAACTGAGTTAGTAAATTCAAAATGAAGATTCTCAAAGCACAAAAGCAAATACTATTATTTCTGTGTTTAGAAATGCTTATGATTCTAACATTTCAAGCTGCATCATAAGTGGCATAGGTTCCACAACAGAATCTCCTTTCTGGGGAGGTAAAGTCTAGTTACAGGACATATCCTGAAATAAGGTAGATCCTGAGGTGAATTATAAAAGCACTTTCAATAGCTATGCTTATGTCTATTTCTGACTACTAAAACAATAAATATAAATGCCTATGGGAGGGACACATTTCTAATTATTTACATTTCAGAAATTTTTGCATACTTGTTTTGAGTTTTAGACATAAACCTTCTTTACATTAATTCTAATAACATTCTTAACTGCAAAGATTTTGCTCTAAATGTCTACTTGCTATGTAGAAACTGCATATCTACACAATAATGTATAGGGAATATTTGAGATGCTTTTTGTCATTGTCATTTTTGTTAAATTATTTTGTTGTGTTTAGAGGAAAATATTAAAAAATAAGCCTCAAGAATAACATTGGGCAGTTGAATTTAAAAAGTATGCAAAGAAAAGATGTTTTTCTTTAGGGATTAGCTAGTGACCTGTGGTCTCATGAATCATTTTCAGTCAACAAAAGTCACAGTCCAGATGTGACAGACTCACAGGGGCACCAGCTGGGCACTGACTTGCAAATCCAACATGAGTCTGCCCAGCTTTCCTTTCACTCCCATTCCCTGCTCTCCAGTTAATGTCCACCACATTGGTGTCTTGATCCTGCATGGTCCTTCTCAGGTACACCTGGAGAGATCTGATCTTCTTCAGGGCTAGTGCCATTATTGTATTCTCTCCAGCAAACCCAAGGCCAGAAGGCTCATCTGGTATCAGTGTCATTCATGTGCAAAGTAGAAACTGAACTGAACACATTATCTTTGAGCTGAAATTGGTCTTTCCAACAGTACCAGCCTCTTTAAGGGGTAGAATGCACTTGAAGGTTGGTTATTAGTTCCAAATGCTGCAGAAGCATCTGCTCTCAACTAGCTAGAAATCATGTTTAATAACAAGAAAATCTACTCTAGCCAAATCCCTGTTGGGAGGGCTCTCACATGAACAAAAGGCCCCCACTTCCCCTGATTTCCATAACAGATGTAGTATCTGATGCATGACAGCTCAGCACAGCCCTGCACCATTATTCTCCTACATATCCATCTGCAAAAAAACTGTGCTTTCATTTTATTAATTGCTCTGGTGGGCTACACGTTATTTTTTGTTGCCCGGAGAGTATTCTGTTTGTGCTTCATGCTACACTGGTCACAATAATAGTTATTTTTCTTAATGTTAAAGGTTATTAGCCTTCTTCTTTTGCTTTGCTATGCATATTCCATACCCAATAAACTATTAATGCCTCCCTAGGGGCTTGACAGTTTCACTTAAGTATGTCTGGTCAGGACCTCCCATCCCTAGTTTTGCTTCTTTGTCTTCTTATGAGCATTCTTGGGATGAGCCAGTTATGGTGGAAAGTCATTAGCAAGATGCTAGAGACTATATGTAGTACCTAAAGTTAAAAACAAAACAAAACAAAAAAGCAAAATGAAAACAGAACATTAATTTCAGCATCTGTTAAGTCAACAGTTACTTTACATTCACATATGCACACATACACTCTTAAATAAAAATATTTGCTAATTTGAAAAGACACATGCTCTTAATTTGCAATTTACCCTAAATGAGTTTTCTCTTGTTGGTAGAGCTTTAGATAAAGGTGAGGTTTGTCTCCTGATGCCCCCAGTAGACTCACTTTAGTAGGTTGGTCTTTGAGATAGACAAGTGAATAACACAAAAGAAAAGACTAAAGAAAACATAGCATGTAGTAAGAAAAGTAGTAAAAATAATAGTGCATAACCTCCACATTTTCTTTTGTAATAAAATAGTAATTGGATTGCTTTACTTTTTTAAACAAAGTAGAATATACATGTGAATTTTCATGCTTAAAAGAACCTGTTTAGAAATTCAAATATCATAACTTGATAGAAAGAAATTGAATTTGGCACTGAGTCCAGAAATTATGCATTCAACTTTTCTCATGATGTTAAAAAAGAAATACGAAAAGAGGTACAGACACAACTATGGTAGACTAAGGGAAAGTTACCACTACAAATATTTAATAATTTGACCAGATCAAGCAGAGTTAAATATGTCATATATTTGTGTTAGCCAGTCATGTAGAATTCATACATGATAAATGAGATCTCTCTATTACCAAAATCTCCTAAGTTGAGTATCAAAATGTTAAAGCGAATCTGAAACATCCTAAATGATTTTTATAGCAAAAAAGAAAGATTACATACAGAAAAAGGAATGCCTGCTTATGTTAATCTATCCCATTTACAGTATCTAGTGTAATTGGCTACTGACTAAAAGAAAAAAAACAATCAAAAGAATAAACAGCAGCAAAAGTCATAACATTTACTTTAAGGCCCACATCATTGGAAATCTTTAATATCTTTACTGCTTTTTTGAAACTTGCACATTTCCACTGACAATCCCACTGATAAATCTTCATTCAAAAAGCCATCATCATAATAATCCCTCCATTGTCTGTCACAGGCTAGCTAATGTCTTTATGCAAATTGATAAATTTGCATAGGATTATGTTTTATAAAAAAACACTGACTTGAAACAAGTCTGAACAATGAGTATAATAGAAGAGCATTCAATGGTTATATACTATTCATTTTTTCTTGAGCATCTAGTGAAGGGCTGCTTTCAAATTACTAATGACAAGAAGGAATATTTGTCATATTTTGCCAAATATTATTCAATGGAAATAATCCCAACAAATTAACTTTTTAAAAATAGGTTCTGTTATGTATTCCATAGGCTGCCATGAAGAGGAGGAAAGAAATTATTTATTTATAGCTATAGATTGTCAACACTCCCTATACTAGCCCTAACTTCAACCTACTGTATTTCTCAGCTCAGTTTCTTAATGAGGAGGGCAATTTATCCCTCAGCCTCCATCACTGGAGCTGAGGCAGCCATGAGTACTAATAAAATTGGCAGTACTAATAAAAATTGCCCTTTGTGGGATTTTGCTTCTTTAAAGTTTGGGATGGTTGTGTAAGCCTCTACTGCTTTTCAACCCAACTTCACCTGCCTCAAATAATAGAGCTTTTCCTTAGTGAACTTTCCAGAACTGAAAGAGACATCAGAGAGACTCTGTTCGGTCCCTGTATTTCACAGGAGGAAAAGTGTCATGCAGTCATTAAGAAAATTGTTAAGAACAATACAAGTTTAGGATTCTGTTTCTAAATGAGTCATCTAGTTGACAGAATAATAAAGATATTAGCATGTGTGCATAAAATCTTTAGTAACATTCACACACTCCCATGCAACCTGTTTAATTTCTTCTCATTACTCTGAACTTTCAAAAAAGGTCAGTAAGCATCATTATCTCAACTGTCTATGATAAAGATAAAAGAAGTGTTTAGGGTGAGAATGAATGGGAGTGAGAAAAAGATGAAGAATAGTCTGTTTGATGTACTCTGGAGACACTAGTTCCCCACTATGTTCCAGGCACCACGGTTCTCAAGATAAAAGACATAGTTCCCATTCTTCAGGGACTGGTGGCCCACCTGGGGAGGAGGTTAAGAAAAAGAGAGTTAAAAAGGATGTTTGGCCTCAGAGAGAATAGAAACATGTGTTGCTAAAATCGTATGGAAGTTTGACAGAAGATAAGAATTTTTGACTGGCTCTGAAGGATGAGTTTGAGTTCATCAATGACACAGGGCAGAGCACATTTATCATCAGGAGCTCCACATACAAAGGTAAAAGCTGGATCTAAGAGGATGATGGGTGTTTAATAATAGGTTTCATAAGGGAGTTTTCAAAAATGCTTGATGAAGACTGAGTAGGAAATTTAGAATGGAGGTATGACAAGACCAGAAACTGAAGGTGAAGGTAGAAATGGTTTACATGGTTGTTAAATCAGCTATAGACATAAAAACTATTTACGATTCAACTGTTAAACCATATTTCAGAATCTATCCATACACTAAACAAGATAAATTTGCAACAGGTAAAAATTGCGCAAAAGAAGGAAAGCTCCCAAAATGAGGAACACTGTATCAGCTTCACTCCTTCACTGGTGAGACACAGCCTCCTCTCCACTGTCCCCCTGGGTCTATGCAGGTGTCTCTTTGAACAATCCTGTCCCTGTCAGAATCAGCTCTTCCTCCCTACTTGTGTCAGAGCCAACATCTTTTCACTCTTTCCTTTCCTTTTTAAATAATGTATCTGTTCTTTGGATAAACATCTCTGCCCTATGGGGAAACTCTGTGTGTGACTGAAAGTGATACTTTTTCCAGAGGTTATCCAAGAACCCCATTCTCTGATCCCAACCCCTTTCCAAAAGAATATCAATGCCCTTTGACTACTGACTCTCTGCTCTGTTCTTGCATGTTCCCTTTCATAAATAAATAATAGATAGTTATCAAGAAAAGCTTGGTAACATGCATGTTAGAAGAAACCTAGTGAGAGCACAGCAATAAAATAGGCTTAGTAAATTCAAGGACTTAAAAGTCTAAAACCATGCAATGATATAAAAGAAATTGGGTTGTTCCTACTAGGAAGGATGGTCCATGATGCCAGTAACATTTCATTAAGCTTTGGTTATTTTATGCACATTTCCTATGTTATCTTTTATCTTTTCCCTCTCTAATATAAGCTACATCTCAATTTGTGGTTATGCATTTTCTCAAAAGGGCTGAATAACAGAACTTTGGACCCAGAGACAATGCTTTGTTCCAGGAGAGAGAAGAAGTGAAAGAAGAGGGAATCAGCAGCCTACCGAAAAGCTTGAAGAAAGAGAACATGTTTGCCATATTCAGATGCAGAGAGAAAACTTTTCTCCTTCCTCTCTAAAGTGATGCAAGTTCCTACTTACCACACTCATTTTACCCTCAACCCTGGAAAAGCCTAGCTTGATAATTTCTGCCACCTTTCAAAGGCTTCTAAGACCAGTTCACGTCCTCTGTCAGGTTGCTACCAACTCACAAAGACTTTCGAATAAAAGTGAAAAATGCACATCTCATTAAGTGGGTAGAAGGCAATTCAAGCAGAGTCAGCGGAAGGAAACTGGATCCGGCACTACATAAATTAATATTATGAAAGGAGGAAATTTCCCTGTTCCTGTTGAACAGCATTCTAGATTTGCATAGAAAATCCAGGGCTGAAATCCTTTAAGTTTTAGCAGCACTGTTTCTTGTCCAGGCCATTGTTTTCTCCCTAGAAAAGGAGGCAAGAAAAACCTGAGGAGGCCATTTTGGGGTGCCTAGAGGTGGGGTATACTTGAAAAGAAAATGTAAAAGGGCTTAAGTCTATTCATTTCGTCCTTTCATTTTGCTCTAAATGGAAGCATAGCATCAATGCCAGTGCCCAGGCCAGGGGAGCTGGCAGAGTGACGGGACCCTGTGCAGCTGAAGGCTTTCATGGGGGCGGCTTTTCTCCCGATGTGTCCTAGTAGGAGATTGAGTTGACAGACTGCAGAGGATAGGGAGGGGAGGGACCCGACAAACAGTCGGAGAAGCCACTACCCTTCGCTCCATAATGGCCCATTGGCTGGGGGACAAGAAGAATTAATGTCCCCTGGGAAAGTGTCCCGGGCCCTCCTGCCTTGGGTTATCTTTAGTGAAAATAAGAACTCTGGGCTAAGCCATAGGCATTATCCCCCTTTGGGGGGCTTGGGAAAGAAAATCTCAGCAAACAGCACTAGCAGCAGGAAGAAAGTCTGTAGGAACTTAATGAAACACTACATGGCTAAAAATTTGTTTCTCAATAGCATGATGAAAGGCTAGAAAAAAAAACTATTTTTCCCACCAACACGTCTATATGATCACCCCTCATAGCTGCTCTAATTGAAATCAGGGGCAGAAAGGCAAGGTTCAGGCCAAAGGCTGTTATAGTATAGGTGGTATCCCCTTGGAGGGGACATAGGTAGGAGAAATAGCACAGGGTGAGACATACTCTGAGGTCAAGAAAGAATTAGGAGGCTGGAGAGTTTGAAAACGGATATAAGGAGCTGGGGAAGCAGCCATTCTGGGGTTGTGCCATCTCCGGGGCTTGGGCACCCTGGAATTCAGAGATAAAGGCCTTTGGGAACTGAGGTGTGGACCTTCCAGAGAAGGGGAGAAGCAGTCATGAGCCTCCCAGAGCAGGGAGAGGCCAAGACTTTTGAAGACACCATAGTGGCCTTTTGTTCAACACTTGTTCCTGGTCTGAGTGTCAGGAAGATGTCATCTTGGACACCTTCTGTTTAGGACTTTAAAATTCAGTAACTGGAATAAGGTAACTGGTCACTTATGATCTCAGTGACTTTCTGTTTCTCCTTGCGTGTTAAATAAATTTCATTGGTTTTTCCCTGAACCTGAGAGTTCTTGCAACTGTGCGCTCTCCTGGGTCAGTTTACAGTGCTCTTAATTACCTGTATCTCAGTGAACAATGAAATTGACCGAAAGGAAAAAAATAAGAAATAATGGATGCCAGTGGCTGAGTGTAGTGCAAGCATATCAAATCTGGGAAGGTTCTTTGTTGTTTCTAGCAGTCAGAGAAGAAGGTCAGAGCCCTTGCTGAGTTTTACAGGGTTTAATGCTCTCAGGAAACCAGATACACAGGCAGTGTAGGCAGGGAGACTGGGCCAATTGTATGGTAAGCAGACAAGGCTGAGCAGCTAGGGCAAGCATGCTGGGAGGCAGGCAAGTCCACCAGTCCCCCAGGAATCTTCTTCTCTGAGCTCTTTCTCTCTTGCATATCTCTGTTTCTCACATGTTCTTCTCCTCCCACAGGATAACACTACCCTTTTATCCTCTCCTCCTAGGCCCAGGTGCGCCCACTCACACATGCACACTTGCCCTGGATCCAGTCATATACACAATCATGGGGAGGATGCAATATCATAAGGCTGGTTATAGAGGCTAATGGCTTAAGGGTAAAAACCCAACCATTTCCCTTACCCTATGTTGGGAGACTACCCAATACCTAAGAACATTTAACTTGATATCTCAACCCAAACTGACCTCCTATGGGATCTTTTTGGAGTTCTCACTCCTATTAAAAGAGTTGGGGGGCATGTTGGTATTTTGAAAATGAAAATGAAAACCATTCATATTTCAAACTTATCATCGAATCTGGTGATGCTTTCATCACCAGTATCAGGCCATGGGGGGTATTAACTACAAAGTCTTACAATAGATTTTAACATCATTTTTTATAAGCCATCATTAAGGAATATTGGATGTGTGGGTGTAGACATTATGCATTATGCAGAATCTATGAAATTGGTGAGAAAACTGACAATACCAACAAGACAAATTCTCCATCTTGCTTTACTTTCTGTCAGCATTGTTTATATACTTTGAAACATGAGTGGTTGTGAACAGATCCCCCAAATGGGGAGCCCACTAATGCTGCTATCCCAGTAACTGGGTAAGGACTCTCAGCCATTCCTTTGTAAAATTCTTCAATTGGGAGAAGTAAATGATAAATGAAATAAAGAAGTCCCCACTTCACAGCGAACACAGAGAAGACCCTTTAAGCTATAATATGTGGTTTTTTAATGGGAATTGGCTATGACACTCTCCAACTCTTCCCCAGAATGATTTTATTCCAGCTGTGTGAAGCCAACAGTCTCCTATAGCCTCACATACCAGAACCTACCACCCTCTTCTGCTAGGAAAAACTCTCACCCGTTTGCTTGTAAATTTCTTTCATCACAGACATTTCTCCACCTTGGCACCCAGACAACCAGCTATCGTGGTGACACCTCATAATTACAGTTATCCAGCAAGAAGTATTGCAAAATCTGGTGAAAAATCGCTTGAGTTCTGTGAAATTACTGTCACCAATACATCCACAGCTTCTGTGTGAGAGAGAACGGCAGGTGTTCAGGCCTTTGGGGGCATTCAAACATTATTTTTTAAAATACGAATCCAACTTCTATATTCCAGGAGGGGCTGCAATTTTATGCTGGGAAATTTATGTTTATTCAAGCAGCACTGAGGTTAGGATAGAAAGGTTAACTACATAAACAGCTAAATGTGGACTATCTCAATGACGGATTATTTGTGAAAAATGAGTATTAGGAAGTTCTATCCATTTATTACTAAGAATGCTTCTGGAACATCTCTTCTTAACGGTATGTTATACATATTAACAATTAAGAATATTAACTTCATTAATGAAATAATAAATTGAAAGAAATTTTAAAGCAAAATACACAAGCATAAAAACATATAGACAATACATTTTAGATGCAAGTTAGAATTAAAAAAAAAATGTCATTGTTGGCCGGACATAGTGGTGCATGCCTGTAGACGGCAGCCTAGGAAGCCATGGCAGGTACCAGGGATCGCGTTTCAAGTCCTGCTTGGAGCAACGTAGCGAGAAATAAGTCCAAACAAATAGCTGGGAATGGTGGTGCGCACCTGTAATCCCAGCTACCTGGGAAGCTGAGGCTGGGGGTTGTTTGAGTCCGTGGTACCCTGGATAACATGGGCTAGTGGTTCGATGGGCAAAAATAACGAGACCTCTTCTCAAAAAAACAAACAACAACAACAACAAAAAAAAAACAACTCATTGTTGCCCTATCCCCCAGTGAAATATAATTAAAAAATCAATGCTATGATCTGTCAAGAAATCTACATGTAAATTTCCTTTTGTCTTCATACATCCTTCCAAAAATGATTTGAATACTTGTGTCACCCCAAAATTTACATGTTGAAACCTACCTGCCAAGATAGATGAGACCTCAGAGAGTCCACAGCTCTTCTGCCACATGAGGTTAAAGTGAAAAAACAAAAACAAACAAACAAAAAAACACCTCACCGGACACCTAGTCTACTGGCAAGATGGTCTTGGACTTCCCAACTTCCAGACCTATGAGAAAGACGTGATTGGTTATAAGTCAAGAATGTGTGGTTGTTGTTGACAATTGATGAATCTATGAAGTCTTTATCATGGTAACATGAATAGACTAAGATGCCCCACACCACTACATCTTCCATTATATGCAGCCAAAGCCTATTTGTGAACTATCTCACCTAGCATGACTGAGGGAACTCCTTTGACTCAAGTTGAGTTTCTCATAGTAGCTTCTCTTCTCGGCCACAATATCCTTGACTGTTATTGGGTCATTTAGAGTCCAACCCTGGACTTTAGAACTTGAAACTATCCCAAATAATCGGATCCTTTGTGGATCCGATTTAATGCAAAACTTTGTGGTGTTAAGCTCTGAAGTTTCCTGCCTGTGAAAATGGTAGAAAACTATGGTAGAAACGGCAGCTAGCTATAGAGGACGAATGCTTTTCTTTTGCCACAAATAATCTTCACCATAGTACCCTGAGAGTGGCTATAGTGATGATACAAATTATGCCTCAAATGTAAACTAACTGGAATTCTATGTCTTTTCTAGCAACTGTTGCCTCCTCATTGTTCATTGACATACCAGACATTCTCTCACTTTAGGGATATATCTAGGATATTTTCTCTATCAGAGTTCTCTCAGATATATATATATTCCAGGCTAAAGTCCTCACTCCCTTCAGTATTTGCATAGATTTCAATGCTTTTTTCTCCGTCAATAAGGAGTATATTGATCAAATTTCACACTAACTAATTTTACCCCTTTCCCTAGTAAACATGCCCTGTTCTACATTCTTTTTTTCCAAAACATGTATGATTGGAATATGCTACATTCCTAATCCCATAATCATTCATTATGTTAGATTTTATTTTTTATCTTCCTCTGATATATCATAAGTTCCATGATGGGAAGGCTCTAGTATATCTCAAAATTCAAAAAAATCAATGAGTACGCAGTTTTTAAAAAAATAAATGTTGAATGAATGACAGAGAACTGACACTCTTTCTCTTTAGTTCCCTTGAGCTTAATATTTCCCTTGTACCCAAACACATTTCATATTTTGTACAACTTTAATGGACATGACTTAAATGAAGCCTTTCTAGCATTTGAAGAGTGTAAACAACTCCTCCCTCAAGTTCCTCATCCATTCAGTCAGTCATTCATTCAACTACATTCTAGCCACCATGATAACATTGGAAATATAAGAACATTTAGATACAAACTTGGGTTCTAAATTCACAATTCACAATGAAATGAGCAAACTACCCATGACCAATGTGGGCACAGCGTCTTCATGTATAAGCAGGAGGTAGGAAGGGTGCTCAATACATCATTTTGGTAAGAAGGTAAAACAAGATGATACAGTAGTAGTGTTTGAACATATTCAACAAATAGCAGCCACTGTTACTAATACTAGTAGGAAATAAAGAGTTGCTTCACCAATAACATATATCTGGAAAGTAAACTATGTTTTCTAGAGTAATAAGGGTAAAAAATTGTCTAGCTATGTGTAGCATTATTAGGTAGAGAAGAGATAAGTTAATTAATAATTTAAGATATACTGTGATAGAGACAATAATAAAAATAGAAACTAAATGCAAAGACAGCACAAAAGAGAAAGTGACTCCTGGGAACACACAGGACAAATAACTTCCCAGGTACAAGAGCAATGAGCATCAAAGTCAGGACAGTGATAAGGAATTTGATGTTGACTAAATATTACTCGATAGTTGATGGAGATAATGGTGCATACATAGGTGGGAGACCAATTTATAAATTATGTTTTCTGTTGTACAAAGAACTTAGATATCTGTCTTTTGGATTTTGGCATTGGGGAGCAATTTGACTAGATAAGGGCTTTCAAAAGGTCTGTGGCAGGGGATGTAGAAAGGGAAAGATGGAGGCAGGAAGGTAAGAAGCTAATAAGTTGTTAGAACAGATATTTAGGGTATACCTGATCAAACTTCATGAGCTGAACACTACCTGATGCAAATTATTTGTTCTCTTCTAACTAACTTCAGCTTTTGCATTTATATTCAAAGCATCTGTTTGAGACTCATCCACTTTCTCCTCTGATAAAGAAACAATGAACTGGCCACATGGGGACAATTTCCTAGCTGCACAGTCATAATGGTTGATAGTTTACTCTCCCAAACAATGAGGTTTGATTGAGGGTTACCATAATGCACAAACTGAAATCAGGCCACCTTTATATTGAGAGCAGTAAACTCACATCCCACCCCACTCCCCATTCTTTGGTTGACCAGCTCACTTTTGGGTTGAGATTCTGGAGACTAAATAAAGTTCTGTGTATGTAATTTTCTTCTGTACTGTTCTCTCTTCTGGAGTCATTTGTAAGCATTATAAATAGAAGTTTGTTTTGAGTTTTCCTACCAAAGATTAGTTACTATAAAACCATTTCAAAGACAAGACTCAAACTGAAGACACAGAATGTTTAGGTTGGTTTTATTTTTTCCATAATAAAGGCAAGCATAAGATCACAGCTTTGCCTTGCATTTGAACAGCATTTTTAAACTAAGTGTTTTTTCCTACCAAAATGTTGTTCCTTCAAATCTGACTAGAAAACAATAGTTTAAAAAATGTTATTGTGGGGAAAAGGAGGGAATTAAAAAGAAAAAGAAGTGGTACAATTACCCATCTACTCTATATTCAAAAGCTAAAAAATTATATATTTTTTGTTTATCTTTGCTTTCTAACTCCCTATGATATGAAATGAATCAAACAAAATTTTAAAAATGACTCGTTTTTATGCAAACTTATAATGAATTTAAGTAATTGAGACTGAATATTATAAGTATGTGCATAATAGAGGGAACATTTGAAACCATTTTTTTACACATCAAAACCACACTCTACAGAAGAATTTAGAGTCAGAACATCAGTAAGATCTTTGCAATTCCATCAAAAAAAAATCAGAGAATTATCTCAGCAAGGCAAAGAATCAAAATGAATGATATATCAAAAAACTGCAGTGAGATTGTAATTTAGAATTATCCACAGTTTCATAATTTTCTTGATTTCTTTATTATCTGTCTGTCATTTGCATATAGGCACTCAATAGATTTTTGTACATTGATTTTTTAACCTGTCATTCCATTATAGTGATGTAATGTTTCTAACAGTTTTTTATGTAGTCTTTAAATTTTTCTGTATACATTAGCAAACCATCTATAATTATTGATATTTTCTTCGTTTCCCAATTTGAATTCCTTTTATACTGTCTCTTGTCTAGTTGAATTAGCTAGGACTGCCAAAGCAATGTTAAATAATAGCAGTGAAAGTGAACATTATTATCTTGCAACTAATCTTAGAGGAAAAGGAATGTGTCTAATAGAAAGAAAACTATATTATTTTCCAATTTCTAATTTAAAAAAATTAACAAAAGAAATGTGACTTTGATTGCTTACATATGTTCCCTTCTTGCATTTACATAAAAATAAAGTTAAATATCTAAACAAATTTTAATATGAATTTTTCAGGAGTAAAATCTGTATAGAGAGCATCACAAAGAGATGTTTTTCATTGTGCCAGGTTTTCAATAGCAAGGTGTCAATATTGTTTTAAATTATAACTTTTGGTATTCTTCCTTAAGCCCCCTCCTTCTTATTAATTACACAGCTTGAATTTAATATGATGAATCATTTCTCTTCAAGATGTATTATTGCTTCTTCCACTCTATGGCAGGATATCATCTTAAACTTATATCGTGTCAAATATCAATTTATTTAATTTGAAAAAGACAAGAACATACTTTGTGAATATCTTAGTAAAATATTTTAAAATGTGACCCTGATTTAGGAAGATTTAAATATGAAGAATATTATGTTTTCTGTTGATTTTAACAAAAATTTCACTGTTTTTTGAAAGTGGGATCTCACCAAAATCTGTTCATTTTATATATTGAATTTGTGATGTGAAGAATTCATAAAGTAATACTAAGTATACTAAAGTATTTTTAGTAAAAAAAAATGACATCATTTTTCATTAAAACACTCTCACCAAGAATATTTGCATCAAATTTAGTACAGCTGTATAGATATATTTCTATCCTGGTTAATGCTGTTATATAGTATGGTGGTAAAGCCTGAATCAGTTTGAATCTTTGTTGACGCATTTAATTAGTAACCTGTAGCCTCAGTTGTCATCTCTGTAAAATAAAAATTTATTTTAGAAAATATATAGCATAGCAATTAGTAGCGTTTAGATCTTCAATAAATCTTATTTCTCTCCAAGTGGTTCATTCAATTTCCTGCATGCTGAGAAACAGAGAGAATTGGAGAACACTCTCAGGCTGCTGAAGGTGTTACCTGGTGCCTCCGGCTAATTTCAGTACAAGTCCTTCCCTCAGCAATTTGACACAAGTTCCATCAACTTATTATTTCAGGCAACTATTTTTTTTTTTTTTTTTTTTTTTTTTACATTCTCAGTCCCTAACTTGTCTTGTTAACATTTTGAAGTTTGGGTCCTAGTTGACTTTTCAACACATGCTCATACTGCATTTTGCAGTTTGGCAGCATCTATGAAATATATTCTTCCCAAACCAGGATCATTTTCTCTATCAAAGATTTGGCCTGAGGAAGTTGAATCTCATGACTATCAGATAACTAAAGAATCAGACATTTGGAAGGGAAGCTTATGCACACTAAGATTTATCCAGCTTAACAGTAAAATAGCTCCATGAAAATGAACAAAAAAATTTTGTAGAATTGGTTGGTGAACAAATAACCCATCGTCAATGAATTTCAGGAATAATTTGAAAGTTGGAAAAAAACAGAACTGGTGTTAAGGCTAGATACACCATTTGAAAATAATCTTACCTAATTCAAGCAAAATCTCTACTTAGAGATACTGAGAACTTGGGGAGTTCAATTATTGTCTTTGTTTCATCTGAATTTGAGTTTGGCTTCCTCCCAGATACTTGATTACTTCTTCCATGTTTTTGTCAGAATTTGCTAAGTGGTGCCATGCAAATAAATATTCCCATCATAGAAGCTTAACAAACAAGTTCATTTATCATTCATGCTAAGATAATCCACTGGAGTTTTCTCCATAGAGTCATTCAGGAAGTCAAGTGGGATATTTTTTGTTTGTTTTAATTTTTTATAAATGTGTTTGTGTGTGTGTATATATATATATATACAATAATGAAAAAATAGATATGTACATGTGTAAAAATATATATGTATACATGTAAAACTATATATGCATATATGTAAAATACATATGGGGTATATGTATATATAGTATCATTGTGTTCCCTGGGGTTCTCCCATCACCATATTACCTGTGAACCTTCATCTTGATCTTTTGTGTTCATCCCTTCCCTGATTTCCCTTTCCTTCTTTACCCCTCCTTAGCTGTATGCTTTAGTTCTGTTGTCAGCTTGTTAGTTTTCACTTTTTCTTGACCTTTTGTTTGTTTTCCCTATATCCTACCCATAAGTGAGACCATCCAGTTTTTGTCTTTTTTCTTTCAGGTTTAAAAAGAAACACTCTTACACTGCTGGTGGGAATTCAAACTGGTCCAGCCACTATGCAAAGCTGTGTGGAGTACCCTCAAACTACTGAAAATGGAACTACCATTCAATCTAGAAATTACACTACTGGGAATCTATCCAAAGGACACCAAAACACTAATTCAAAAGGAAACATGTACTCTTATATTTAAAATAGCACTATTTACAATAGCCAGGATTTGAAAACAAACCAATGTCCCCAAATTGACAAATGAATGAAAAAGTTATTGTATATTTATACACTGAATATTATTCAGAGGTCAAAAAGACAAATTGGATGCATTTGTGAGAACATGGATGGACTAGAAGGAATAATGGGAAAGTTTTTTAACTATTATAAGTTAGATGGCAAGTTATGATGGTAAGAGCAGAGAAATAAATTAGAGAATTGATCATGGCTATTTGATATCTCACATAGAGGTTTTAATAAGTCTTATATCAATTGGACAAAATTACTCATGTGATCTAACCTAATTGTAAGGGGACTCAGATATGTAGGCAATTTGAATATTTGGTGAATATTACTATACATTCCATTTCTCTTAAAGTGGCAATTTAAAATTAGGTCACAAAAATTGAAATTTATTTTTAAACTAGTTCACAAAATGGAAATTTATTTACAGGCAAGGAACTATTTTTTCCCTAATTCATCAACATTTGCAATTAAAATAAATAATTAAACTTACTTTTCCCAAAAGACATTGTTTTTTTTCATTGGCTCTGCTTTATCATACAATCCAGAGTTTTCTGAATATTCCATTTAATGAGTTTGAATCATAATTCTTTAACACTTATCTACTTTAACTTATCTACTATCTAATTCTTTAACTTATCTACTTTGCAGTTCTTATCTTAAAAAATACATTTTCCATTATATGTAGCAACAGATTCACCAGTAACCTGATTAAATGGTTCACTAGGTCTGTGAAAAGGAAAGTTAAAAAAAAATCTACCCTACACATAATGACTTATTTTTAAGCAAGGATTTAGTGAATTTGTTGCTATCTATTACCTCCACTAACAGGAAGGCCAAGGGAAACATCTGATATACAAAGTGTACTTCCAAACAATTATTAGGATGGATGATTAGATCAATTGATCAGTCAATGAATTGATCAATTCATTGATCAATGAATTGATCAATTCATTGATCAATGATAAATGAATCAATTTATCAGTTGATAAATACTATATAGAGAGATCTTTACTATCATAGATATAGAAATCTATCTACCATATCCTTCTATATAAACATATATATATATATATATATATGTTACCAATTTTTGGCAATCATAGGGAGTAATATGGTACTAAGAAAGTTATCCTTATATAAATACTCTTTTATAAAACAACTATATGTGACAAACAGGAATCAACAGTGACCAAGTCCCAGACATATAGACATACCCATCCATCCCACATGGATTGTGGTTGTAGGCTACAAGAATGTGAACATAAAATGTTTGCTAGATGTGTAATGAGAGAGAAAGACAAGTTTTACTAATTTTCCTCAGACTTATTCTCTGACTTTTTCCCCTTTTGTTCCACTCTTCTCTCTTCTGCTTTCTTCGATGATTTTATTCTGCTACTATCTAAAGTAGACTCAGTTACAAGAATGACATTATACCAATGTGTGACCGGGTAACTAGTAATTCTAAATGGAATATCAAGCATCTAGATATACTAGAAAAGCATTTGAGGTGGTCTTTTCTATTTTTTTTTTTTGAAATTAAGGTAATATGACTTACCTTAATAAGGTAAGCCTCATTACCTTATTTTGATTCATCCTGTATAATAGACACTGTAAATTTCTACTAATAACCATTTTACTTTTCACTCATAATGACAACAGACAAGTTTTTAACTGGAAACTAAGCAGTAATACTTTTTCTCATAGCTAGGACAGGCTATGAGTTTTGGCTCATAAAAGGCATTACGTGAGACTTGAGAAGAGTGTAGTAACGGAAACAGAAATTGTATTTGCTCCTCCCTCCTTTATGTTAGGTAGAATTCAGAGATGGTAAAGTTGAGTTTTTACCTTGCAACCTTAAGTAGATGTCACAGGATACATATGGCAAGGTGAAACATTAAGGAACCTAATGATTTAGGACTTCTGTGAGTGCCCCATCAGCCCGGGTCATCATCTTCTGATTTGTGTGTATGTGTGTTACCATGTGAAATAGAATTCTAGTTTAGTAATTAAATCATTTTTATTTTAATTTTCTATCACAATAAACTCAATCCTTACACATACAACATATAACATCATTGATGGTTGTAACTAACATGAATCTTGATTTTTCTATGTCTATGTTTAAACCTTGAAGTTTTTAAACATGTGAGCCAATGGTTTATGCTAGTATTTGACTGTGCTATGCTCTACACTTACAACATTTCAAGTGACTAATAGTTATTTCCAGGAGCTCTTACTCAGTGGATGAGGGAACATTGACCCACAGCCCTGGCCTCTGAAAGGACTCTCTGCTTCCATACTCAGTCAGGCTCCCATCATCTTATTTGTTAATTATGGTCCCAAATACCAGCCCACTTCTGGGGCCTCACAGGATAATCAAGGGGAACACAGAGCAAATGTGCAATAGTTTCCTGATGACTGATTCTGTTTTTTCTGAGAGGATCCATTAAAACAGTTTCGGGAAGGAAAGACAGCTGCAACCCAACTGGTACTGATTCCATCCCTCATTTGTTTGCTGATCACCTCTTCTTCCTGTTACCAGACTGATCACCTGAACTCCTACTGTCAGCCCATACTTCTGCACCATCTAGGATATAGAGAGTTCATTCACATACTCATGTAACCACATAGAAAGAAAAGAAGTGAGTCACAGAGGCAAGATGAAAACAGGTTTTTTTAAGTTAGAGAATCTTAAACATGAGTAAGAGATCTCAGATACTGACAAGTCTCAAGTACTGTCATCTAACTAGGGCTTTATTTGCTCTTTCTTTGGCCTCACAGTACAGCCAAGAGAAAGGTTTTCTGAATAGCCAAAAATTTAAGATTCTAATAATGTTGACTTAATTTCTGCTTTAAGTACTAGCTATATATCTTTATGATTTCGAACATATATTTTAATCCTTTTAAATCTTGAATTTTTGTTGTTAAACAGGAATATTAATGTACCTATTTTGGAGCATGTTATGATGATTTAGACTAATGAATCATGAATAAAATCACTGGCACATCCTGGGAATTCAGTATCATTTAGACATGTGCTTCAATTCAGTTGACTTCTATTAACTCTTTCCCATGTCCCAGGATCCATAATAGGTGCAGTTCAGGCACTTTTCCATCTGCTACAACCAGCCTCTTCATCCTCCCTTGTCCTCCAATCTCTCCACTTGACTGAACGTATCCATGGGTGCTGAAACATAAGCTTACTCAGATGAGTGCTGGGTCAGGTCAGGGCACTCAAATCTTTTCCACATGTTTCTGCAATGTGTCTAGTTTCTAGAGTGAATATCTGGACACATTCTATAAAATGGTTTCCAAGAGGAAAAAAAAAAGCAAGAAATACTTGTAGCTTTGCTCTGGGTTTTTCATTGAAACAGATGAATCCATGATGCATGAAAAGGCTGTCAGGCCGGCTGAGGGAGGCTGAATGCTGGTATAAAGCTGGGCATCTGTTACTCCACGCCCCAATGCAAGGTCTGTTCTCCTGGGTGAAGCAAGGCTTGGCCAGACAAGCAGTACCATTGTGAGGTCCTGACAATAGACAAGCAAGAGGACTTGGCGGTGATGAAGAAATCCCCACCCCCTTTGAGTCTTAAAGGAAGGGGAGCTGGGGTCCAAAACCTGCCTTATTAGAGAGAGACAAATCGCCCAAACCAATCTTTATTATGAATGCCGAGCAATTGAATTTCCTCAGCTCTGTAAAGCCTATTGATTTTGTGACAGTCAAAGATAAGTTATGCTCATGAAAGCTCCCCCTGCCCCCCCTTTCCCTTCACAACATATTTTCAGACATATTGGCACTGGGGATTGTAAGTAAAACTGTTAGTGGTTTCTTTCAATTCAAGTGTAGGTCAGTATTCAAGTGAGAATAGGGACCAGTTTTACAGTAGTTTTCAGTATGAAATGAATGAGACAGGGATCTTCAGAGCTAGGGCCACTCTGTTATGTTATTTCAGTCTCCACTAGGAATGTTTCAGGCATCTCAGTCATTTCTGGAATTCTGACATTAGCAATGATCCACTTATTCACTCTCTGTCTTCTCTGGATCACACCACTCTCTTCTAATTGACCTCTATTCCCTTTCCACCAAGCCATACCACAAAGTCAATCAACCAAGACACTGAAAAACAGCACTTGAAAGAAACACTTGCTTCAATACAAGAAACTGTGTATGCATGCACTGGTCTGTTCTACATAAAGCAAAGTTTCTTAACTGGTAGTGCTCATTTTTAAAGGTGAAATACAATTTTTGCAGTTGTAATTTGATAATTACAATTGATAATCTACTCAGAATTTTGACATATAAAATATGTTGGTATTTGTATGTTTCACATACAAATATGTGAAACAAAGTTATATAACTCTTGCAGCTAATAACTTTTAAAGAAAATTATTGTAAATATATCCAAAGACAATCACATTTATCATGGTTCAGATAACACTGTACATCACAAAAACTCACAAGATATATATGTATGTGTGTGTGCGTAAATGTTCAAATATTAAATAAACACAACTGGAAAGTGCACTGACATAGTAAGTGGACTCTAAGTACTGAGTCATACTCACTGCCACAGTCACTCATTCACTCACTCTTTCAGGCATTTTTAAATTCATTTAACAAAGACATGTTGTGTATCAAGTGTGTGCTAAGCACACAATAAGATTATTGTAGAATAATCTCTATATTTCTAATTGCATTGAGTTTGAGTGATAATTTACTGATTAGAAAACTCACTTTCAGATTAACCAGAGAATGACAGACTTAATAACTGCTATTCATTCATTTTTCTCTCATTCTCTTACCTCCTTTACAGGGAAGATCCTCGATTTCAGTGGAGTGGAGTGCTAAGAATATATTTTGAAAGAGGTTTTAAAAAATAACCCTATTCCTGTTCCTTACAATCATTATGCATAAGGTGGCTTTCTCCAAAGTTAAAGGACCAAAACTTTTTTCTTCTAAATAAGAGGCATCTCTTGGAAAAAGGCATCCCAGTTGGCAATGACATATTTATTTTCCACAAGGCATAAAATCCTCTTGACAACAGAGTACAAATGAGAAAGAAGGGGGAAAGGGTGTGTTACCTCCCGTATAAAAATTAGGTCATTTTAAAAGTGTACAGGTTAATTGAAGTGTACAAGCTTAGCTGTGCACTTATCATAAAGCTCTGTCACTGAAATATATATCTTTTGGTAATAGAGTTATTGTAAGATGGTAAAATATGAAACAGTTCTTCAGTGATCCTCTATCAATATAGACACCCTGTAAGGGAAAACTGGCAATCTGGAGATTTTATGTGGTAAAGAAGAGAGGAATATTATGCAGCTTGAACATTTGAAGAGAAGATTGACATAAAGAGGACTGAGAGCAAGGAGTTCGGAGTAGCCAACTTCTAGATCAGAAAGCTGGAAAGCCTATTAAAAGATAACACAAATGAATGAGGGACAAAGAGGCATGGGTAATAAACTTTCTCTACATTGTTACCTCATCTTAACCATCCTTCTACAGAGTGACACCATCAAAGAGAGTTTCTAAAATAACTTTTTCACATTTATACTCATTAGACATTAGGTTTAATCTTAACTTTATATTGAAAAGATTTCCACAGTTTCTGCTCCATGAATAGTTTATGCATTATTTTTAGTAGTCTTAAATTGTTTTAAATTTGACTTGTACTCTTTTTAGACTGTAGTGTTATAAAAAGAACATGTATTTGAGAACTAGAGAGATGAAGCTTAAATTCTTGATACAATGATGACCAGTCCTTTGGCAAGTAATCTTTCAGGGTCTCAAATTCCTTACCTATAAAATCAGATATCTCTCCTATTTCTTAAAATGATTGTAGTGATAAAAAGTTAACACAACAAATATTTGACGTGGGGAGGAACTGAGAAAAGATATTAGTGCTTCCCTTACCAGATCAGCATTATATGACTCCCTCATACCCACTACAGTACCCTTATCCATTGTCTTTGGCCTTTGTTTAGCCATTCATTTGCTTAGAACAGTAAATTGTGGAAGACGTGCTTGTTCTAAGCAGAGATGTTAATGGTGTCACATGGTTCTGTTCACTCCTTTACATTCTCTCTTGCATCATAAGATATTTATACCAAGTGGACGCTCCCCAAATTAAGACTCCAGTAATCCATTCATGGGAAGCTAAACCCAGCAAGTCTAAATGGCCAGAACAAGCCTGCTAATTTGAGAACAAAAATATATCTTTCTTGTTAAAAACTAGAGTTTAATGTTTATTATTACTATGAAAGTTAACTGATAGTGTTCAAACGTGTTTTATATTCCCTTTATCCTCATAGCGATTTTGTGCAAGTTAAATGAGATAATGTAGATAAATCTCTAAATGTATTTCCTGTTTTTGTTGGATGGTTGGGTCTCTTTCCTTTTAATACTTTGCTTACTTTCTTCCATGGTTTTATCATTTCTCTGACTTTTATTTTGAATCCAGATACTAACTAGATAAAGCTGTTACTTAGGATTCTGACCTTCCTATTGTTTCTATGATCTGAGTCTATATGTGGATGGATTTTGCTTCCTACACTTCATCCTACTAAAAATTCTGCTGATGGGCTAGAAGTCCCAGCATTCTGTTAGTGGTTAGGTGGTAGCTGCCTTGCCATATACTCTGTCCCAGAGGCAACAAATAGGCATCTCATACTTGCCAACCCTAAATATTTAGCTGTGCTCCATAGAAACTAATAAGAAGGAGATGAAAACAAAAGTCTGGGCCCCAGAGGAGAGGCACTGTTCAATGAGCACACTGGCTGAATGGACTTTTATCTTTAAATCAGTCTGTTGTTGAGTTTATTTCTATCAAGTTCAATGGCTGACTACAAGGAAAACCTGGAATATGCTGGATCATCACGTAGATGGCAATAGTAGAGGCTGAATCCATAGTCTGGAAGTATGCAGATCCTAGGGAACTGAGTAAGAAAGATTCACAACACAATTCTGAGACAGGTCAATAAGGAGTTAAAAATCCAAAACTCAAAATTGGGGTTAAGCCAAGTTGGGAGTTAAAGAGACCTAATTGGATGGAAATCAGAGCAAAAGCCCAGACATGGAAGGCTCAGATAAATTTTCCCGAATGATCTTACCCTTTCTTATATCTTTATAGGGGCTGCTTTTCTTAAAGCGGCAACCCCTTTAGGTTACCTAAAAGGGATATTTAAGCTCTGATATATTCCTGTAGATGGGAATGGAGGGTGATGATTCCACAGAACCAAAGAGCTAGTTTGTCATTCAGTACAAAAGTGGGAAATGAGAATGGTAATTTAAAAAAGCCATACCACAAACCAGCCTTATCACATATAAGGACATTTTATGTACCTGGTGTCATTAGCAAACTGACATTGTCTCCCCAGTCTAATATTTAAAACTTAATAATTACTTGAGATGTGAAAGGGTTCAATACACTAAAACATTTACTTTTTCCTCGCTCTGCATGGAGGGGGAAAAGTTGAGTGGAGGAAAGGATTTCTTCATGTGAAGATGTTCTTAACATGAAAACTATCTTTTGGGAAATGAAAGTTTAATTAGAGAGACTGGTAAAGTCTCTTGTGGGATAGAAGAAGATGTGGTAGAGGAGAATTTTAAGAGAGAGCACATCTGATGAATAATGCAATAGCTAGACTCTGCCATCTCTCTCTGCAGATTTACATTTCTGAAAACAAAGGGTCAAAGTACATGGGAAAAGCATTTGAAGTCCCAGAAACCTCTAAGCCGGTAGGAGCAGCCTCCACAATATATCTACAGCCCGTCTTCACGGCTTAAGTCCTGTTACTCATGCTCTGGGTGTAAAGTAAACCACGTGAGGTCTGCAAACACCCAGAACGCTTGCTTCCTCCCCTCCTCCACCCAACGCCTTGAATGTGGCTGTTTTCTATTGATCGTCTCTCAGCGCAGAACAGACCAGTGCAGGCTCCTGCAGCTGAATGTGCTGTCTTTCCCTCTAAATTTTATGTCATCTTGTTCATCACTCACGACATTTTGGGTTGTCGACTGTTGATGATAGTCTGTATTTTATCACTTCCACTAGAGGACAGAACCAGAGGGAATAGGGGCTGTATCTGCTACCTCTCTGAACCAAACCACAAAGGAGGGACAGGGTGACTTTTTATTCAATGGGAGTAGTAATGATAAGGAAAAAAAAAAAATCTAAGCATTAGATTTTTCTGTTTTATGTTACCACTCCACTTGGTTCAATTTTTGATGAATAGCTTTATAAAAAGTATCGATGCTATAGTAAAAGACTTAAATATTCCTGTGTGGCTTATTGTAAAAGAGTGATAACCTTCCCATGTATCCAGAGACAACAATTTTAAATTGCTTTTG
Organism: Uropsilus gracilis; assembly: GCA_004024945.1. Taxonomy (NCBI): domain Eukaryota; kingdom Metazoa; phylum Chordata; class Mammalia; order Eulipotyphla; family Talpidae; genus Uropsilus; species Uropsilus gracilis. The sequence continues at coordinate 37,497 of PVHY01002820.1, forward strand.
CTCTTTATTTTTCTAGTATCTTTATATCTCTAAATTGCTTGCTTGATAAACTCTTGATTGTTTTTTGTTTTTTTGTTTTGTTTTGTTTTTTACACTTTGGTCTTATCTATTGACTTCCTATTATAAAAGATAAGATTTAATTATTTTGCACCATTCCACCCTGCCACTAATACTCATTTTTTGAAGACAGCCTCCACGATAGTTAAATTTTAATTTGCATAGGTGAATAGTGCTGGCATGGTTATGATCTATGCGGTATATCCTTATTAGCTGTCTTTAAAAACATTTTTATCTTTTTTTTGGAGTTAATCATTGTTGTACCCTTCCTAAGTTTTCCATATTCTCTTCAATAATTAAACCCCAACTCTCCTCCGATCAAAGAACTTAATTGTTTAAATTCTCTGTATTTGCAGACTTACCAGGTATTCAATCAATGCTCTCTTATTGAATACATTTCTCTGGCCTCCTGTCCTGCTAAGACTGGACTGGCATCTCTTCCAGCATGGGTGTTTCATTGGCGTTCTCTGTCCCATAGTCTCTAGAAACCTCTTGACCTTTCCTGGCGTGGAAACTGTGTCTTTTCATCCTCATTTGAGTATAAGAATTGCTCAGGAAAATTTCTAGGAAATCATGAAGAGAAGATAAAATTATGAAGACCTTAAAAGGGTGGAAAATATCGCATTCTAGCTCAGGCTTGATTGATACTGGTTTTGTGTAGAATACTATTTGTAAATTCTAATTTCTGAGCTTTGTATATGAACATATTTCTTCTCACTTGGGAAAGGTGCAGTATTTACTTTTTTCCCACTGATGAGAAATTTCACCTGAATGCAGATCTTCTTTTGCGTATTTTGTGGATCACTCAGTACAAAGTCTAGTCAGTTCTCCCCACAAAGATTAGATCTAAGCGTGTCAGACTATTCTCAGCCACTTAGAATGTTTTTATTTATTACAGAGATGTTTTGAAATGTAAAATTAGTATTCAGATATATTTGTTTAACAGGAAATGCCACTGATCTTTGTGTGTTTCTAGAAGTTGAAAGTAAATGGTAGAGATGCACCATCATGATATGATCACTTATCTGCAAATTTGAAGCCATGACCCCTGTTGAAATGCCAGGTGTTTAGAATCAGAGCTGAATCCTGCGACAGGATCATCTAAGGGGCTATAGCAGGAAGGAGCAGAAATGGTAAAACAAAAACATTAAAGATTTAGAGATTTGAGGTTGTGTATGTCTCCTCTTGTAAATTTATAGCTGAGTCTTGACAAGTAAGGATGTAGCAGATTGCTAAGTGTCAGCAGATATGGAGGATATAATTTATTTCTTAGAAAAATGCTCTAAGGGCATTCACCAGGGTGAGGGACCATGCTAGAGGGACATGTACAAATATGAGATTCAAACATTTATGTCAAAACTGTAATAAATATTTTTTCCAACAAAAATCAGGGTCATATAAAGGGGTCAGAGAAAAATACTGCACTATTTTGTGAAAAAAACCCAAAACTATAAATTAGAGACTATGGAATTATAATCACAGAATGTTCTGATTTAACTTGCCCATAAAATAAGATGTATGGTAAAGGTCACCAAACCTTAACTGATAACGTAACTCAGAACTGTCAAGACACCTGCAATTATTCCTCAGGGAAATTAGTTTAACTAGTTAGAGAGTCAGTCTCACTAATCTTGTGTTCCAGAGCAGGATTCAGGCTATCTATGGAATAGGGAGAAGACCTGAGGATATGAGTAAAGACCATTCCTCCTTTTGACTAAAAAGTCTCTCACATTGCTGCTATTGATCATTGTTTTCTTCTTTACTCGGGTCTCTTGCTTCCTTCCTGGACAATGTGAAATTTTTGACTGATTTTGAAAGTTTCCTATCTCTTTTTCAGGTTCATGGATTGTTTTAACTTTCCTGAGGGCAAAAGCTTCACTCCCATATGCTTAGGGAGAAAAAATGAAAAAATAAATAAATAAACAAATAAATAAATAAATAAATAAATAAATACACACATGTGTTTATATATTTTAAAGCATGTTAATATATATCATGCTATATATGTATACATCTATGTATTTAACATGGTTTGAAATGTTTTGTGATAAAAGAACATAGAAGAGGATTGGTGAGACTGAACATTGTTATATGTTAGTTTTAAAATTGAGATTATTTTGTTTTCTGAGAAAGGTATCTTAAATAATTCCTTAAAATCTCCCTGATCACAGTCTGCCACTTTTCCTTGTGTACTCAGACATGACTACAAGCACATGTCCTATATTGAACATGGATGGCAGAAAAGAAAAAATTATTCACATTTATTCATATTTTTATAGTTATGTATTTCCTGATTTTAAAAATTTGGAGATTTAAAAAACACATAAAAGGGAAAGTTAAATTATTGTTTCCTGCTTCATCACTGGCCCAAGTTAGCATCTTCAAATACTGCACTACATTAAGTGAAACCGTAAAGAAATTCAGATAAGTATCTATGGTACATGACACTGCTAATGGAATCAGACTGTAGATATAGAGATTCTGAATATTTCATCACATTTATTTTATATCACTAAAAATTATTTAAAAGTCTGATTTTTACTGACCTTCACAATATTTCATATCTTAAAGTTTTAAAGCTATCCTTTGGTTTTTGAACATTAATTCACTTCTGAAATTCTGTTTATGTTATAGTATTTTGGGTTTTCATGGCATTAATCTTTATTCTTTTCTCTCTTTTGGATAAAATTCTAAGAAGTTAAACTATGAGGGGTAAAATTTATAATTGTTTCTGGTATCTATCTATCTATCTATCTATCTATCTATCTATCTGTCTGTCTGTCTGTCTGTCTGTCTGTCTGTCTGTCTGTCTGTCTGTCTGTCTGTCTGTCTGTCTGTCTGTCTGTTTGTCTGTCTGTCTGTCTGTCTGTCTGTCTGTCTGTCTGTCTCTGTCAGTCTGTCTGTCTGTCATTGATCATACTCACTTGTCTAATTATCAATCATCTCTAATATATCTATTTCTTTCCTGACAAGCTGTCAATCTGATTTTAGAAATATATATTCTTCACATTAGAAAGGTTGTATGAGTTTTTACTCAGCAGATTTTGAACATACTTTTTCACCAAATATAACTGCAACATAGGTTCTATTTTTTTTATTATAGCTATTTTAAAAGTAGATGGACAATTTTCACAAAGTTAAAGCATATATTTGATTCAACCATCCCTCTCTTAACTAAAATTTTTTGGCAAATGAGCAAGACTCAATTTTTGAAATGTGTCTACTGAATAGATATCGTCCTCTTTTTTGTTTGTAAATTTTCTGTTCAGCCTTTTGCAAGTTGTTCTACTAGTGTTTATATTTTCTTTGTGTATAAGAAGTATTGTTCATAAATAAGAATATTTACCCTTTTAAAATTTTTAGCAGTCATAATTTTGCATATATACAAATATATGTTATATATTCGGAGTATATTTTATAAGTTCAATGTGTTATATATATGTTGTTATATATATTTATATATATATGTTGTTTTATATATATATATGTTGAACTTATTGGGAGTATATTTTTGATGTTTAAAACATCACTGTCATCAAGATAATGAACATGTCCCTAAGCCTCAAAATTCTCCATTCCCCTTTTGCAATGTTCCCTTCTCTCACATACCTTCTTGTGCCTTCTGTCTTAAGGCAACTGTTGACTTTATTTTTATTTATATTTACAAAAAGTGTATCATAGAAAATGACCTCTTTGGGGGGATATAGTTTCCTTTCACTCATAACTTCATAATTATTTTGAATATAATTTCGAAGTTGTTGTCATATATCATGTAGTTTTATATACAAATAGTATTGATCATATAAACACCAGGTTATTATTCTGTAGGGGCAAACAGTTTGTTTAGCTATCTACTTGTAGGTGGATATCTGGGTTGCTTCCAGTTTTGAACTCGTAAAATGCTGCTTTTACAAACAGTGCTGTGCATATATTTGTGGGGACATAGTCCCTCATTTCTCTTGGGTAAATATCTAGGAGTGGAATGGCTGGATCACATGATACATGTGTATTTACTTTCCTAGAAGCTACTGACCTCTTTTTCAAAGAGGTTATGCCATTTTATAGTCTCATGAACAGGGCTTAAGAGTCCTAGTTGCTTTATATTATTGTAATAATTTGCTTAATTTTAGCCATATAAGTATGGAATGCTATTTTACTGCAATTTTATTTTGCATTTACCTAATCATTGTTAATATTGAGCATGCTTTCATGAGCTTATTTGCCATCTATCTACTTTCTTTGTGAAATGTTTATTCAAATATTTTGCTCATTTTTAAGTCAAGTCCAACACTAATTGAAAAGAGCAATAGTGACCATGTGGTGCTCATACAGAAACCCTGGTAACTCCCTTGAAAATCAGTCAATGAGCTTTACCATTCAGGCAAACCAAAAAAAGAAAAATCCTATGACCACCTTGATAGATACAGAAAAAAGGGAATTAACAACATTTAATATTTTCTCATAATAAAGATTATGTCAACATATGAGGAATAGCAGAGAATTTGCTCAAACTCTGAAAGTGTACTTACATAAAAACGATGGCATCATGATATCTGGATGTGAAAATTTGAACACTTGCTCCCCAAACTTGGGAATGAGATAATGATTTGTGGTCTCACCATGTCTGTTAAAAAATGTACTGTCAGTCTAGTCATTGTATTCAGTCAAGAAGAAACAACAGGTATTCAGATTGGACTAAAAATATCTTTATTTACATTTAACATAATTGCCAATGAACAACATCAGTTAGATTACAAAACAAAAACAAGACACTAAACAAACTACTAAAATAAGTCAGGAAGTTTATTAAGAATGCCAAATGAGTTGCATGTATAAATCGGTTAAATTATTTATTATAATAACAAAAGAAATTGAGGTGTAAAATGCTATCCTGTTTTAAAGGCGCATAAAACTCATAAAATAATATAAATATGTTTAAAAATAAGAACAATATACTGAAAACTATAAACCATTGCTGAAACACAGTTATAAACAAATTTTATAATATACCTCATGCAAAAAGCAGATTTCTCAATATATTTATGTTATCAATTTTTCTGGAAATCACATTTAGATTCAACAGAATATGTTAAATTGCAAGCAGTGTTTTGTAGAAATTTGCAAACTTATCTTAACATCCATATGAAAATGCAGAGGTACTAGAATAGCCAAACAACTTTGAAAAGGAAAAAGAAAGTTGGAGAAGTAAACTATCAGATTTCAAGATTTATTGCTGCACTAATTGGGATAATGTAGCATTGGTATAAACTGATAGATCAGATCAATGGAAACAGATTAGTGGGAGAAAATAGAAACAGATCTATGGAAAATATAGAAAGTTCAAAAATATTCTCACACATTTATGGAAAAATAATTTTTGACAAAGGCAAAACCAAGGTAATTCTGGAGAAGAATTTTTTTTTAAGAGAATAAGTCTCTCGGTCTTAGTTTTGCTATGTTGCCCAGGGTAGAACCTGAAGACTCAAGTGATCCCTAACCTCAGCCTTCCAGATAGCTGGGATTACAGGTGCACAGCACTACACCCAGCTATTTTTTAGAGACTAGGTCTCGCTATGTTGCCAGGGGTAGTCTCAAACCTGTGGACACAAGTGATCCCTGGCCTTAACCTCCCAGCACTGGGATTATAGGTGAGCGCCACCGCACCTGGCAGAAGAAAAATCTTTTCAACCAATGGCACATGAACAATTAAATATTTGTATGCCCCCCCAAAAAAAAAGAAAAGAAGGCCGCTTCGATATATATATCACACCATAGACAAAATTTAACATTCAAAATGGATCATAAACCTATGCACAAAATCAAAAACTGTAAACATTTTAGAAGAAAATATTTTAGATTATCTTTTTTAACCTCCAACTAAGCAATGATTTCTTAGATATGATGCTAAAATTATCATCCATAAAAGAACAAATTGATAAATTAAACTTTATAAAATTAAAAATGATGTTGTTTAATGACCTAATAAAGAGAATGAAAAGACAAGGCCAAGATGGAAGAAAGCATTAACAGATCATACATCTGATAAGGGGCTTACATTTATAAAATATGAAGAACTCTTAAAAATTCAGTGATGAAAAGTCAACCCTTCTCCTGACCCAGACATGTGAGATTTTCTTTCACCTTGTCATTTATCTCATATCTTCTTTTTAATAGACTATATTTTTGGAGCAGTTTTTATTTATGACAATATTGAATGAAAGGTACAAATATTTCCCGTATCTCCCATTTCCTTAATGGTTTTCTTGAGCACAGAGTTCTTTGAGTTTTTTGCATTATGATATTTATAAATTAAAGTGCATTTTCATAATATGTGATAATGATCTTTGAAACATGAAAGTTTAATTTTCTTAAGTAGTTCTATAAATTGAAATTCTATCTTGTTATTGACTTTTTATGCAGGAAGATATTTTTTAAACTGTCAATGAGCTGCAATTTTCATGTCTATCTGATGTTCTGCATTAGAAATTGATTATACCAGGAAAAATTGCCTGTGCCTTTGACCCTCATTTGGCAGTCTCAGTAAACTTCTGTGTGGTGTAGTAAGCAAAAAAGCTTTGATAAAAAAGCAAAAAAGGTTTGATAAGCCAAAAAGAGCCAGGAAGATGCTCAGAGCACCTCCAACACTTTTAAGCACAACTTGGAAATCAAGACAATTTTGTAATTCATGGAAACTCTGCATTGAGTTATAACTATTTCTGCAGAAGTATGATGGTAGCTGCCTAAACAGGTACATGACAATCAGAAATGGGGAGCTACAAGGGCAGAAATATTAGATATTTTAATTGCATTTAAGCTATCCACTTCCCCAAATGGCTGGTTTCTTCTAGTAATTCTTCCATGACATTCATCCATGGTTGATAATAATTTTTCCATGACACTCATACATGGTTGACAAACATGAACGGCCAGCCCTTCCAGGGGGAGTTAGAGCATCACCCAACTCATGTTTAGATAAAAGGACAATTCAGGTTACTATCTTTGTATACCTTTCTCACTTTCTTTGTGGAGTTGTTGGAAACTGGTTAATTGTTAAGTGGGTAATGCTTTTGTCTTTACCCTGCTTCTTTATCCTTTCTCACAAGACATCATGTCCTGGTCTTTTAAATGTACACAAGCTTTGTGATATGTTCCATTTTTCCTCCATTTTCATATATCTGTGGAGAAGGCATGTATATACTTTTTGAAAGGATTGCTTTGAGAGGTAAAAGTCAGAGCAGGAAGCCTCACTGGACAACGGAGATGGGCTCTTCAACTGGGAGGTGACTTCCAAGGTGCCGAGGAGGCCCATGACTCAAGTCAGTTCACAAAATTTTCAAAGATATTTGAGAAATTTGCAGAAAATTAACTAAATTTGTAGTTGATCATTCAGAAAAACTATAATATGAGGTTTGGGTCTCAAAAGTACTGATTTCCATGGTAGCAGAGATGTTTCACTTATGACAAATATAATGCAATCGGTTTTGTCAGTAGGAGTTGACATTACAACAATATACAAATAGGTTATGAAATGCCAAGATTTGTTTGGGTAGCCAAGTTTGTTTGGGTAGCCAACATTATAGTGGCAGCATTGGGGTTTGGAATTCCCCTCCTCAGAGTCAACTTGTTGGGAGGGGGCTGCTGCTTCTCTGGGCAGAAACTCTGTGGGAAGTTGCCAAACCTGGAGAAGGTTTCAGAGATCTCACAGGCAGCGAGACCAACAATTTCAGATAGGCTGATTTTACCTTTAGACTTAGATTACTTTCAGAGGTGTGTTATGGGGCCATCCGTTACTTTTATCTTGGACTTGGTATCCTGCACAGATAGATTCTATTCTGTCCTTGCCTCCACCCTGCCCCAGTCCCCATGTCTATTTATCAATGACAACTGATTGTCTTTAAGTTGATGATTTAAGTTAGTCTATGTCAATTGCCTCTACCTCTAGAAAAGTCAGGTTCTGTTTAATACTGATACATATAATACTGATTTCATCTGGTTGAAGTACAATCAAAACAAATGGTCTTCACAATTTTTAAGTACTTCCTGCCAGAATTATGGGGGCAAAAAGGATAAGCCACCACCCATTTTAGGTAAGCAATTTTATCTTACATGTAAGTGGTGGCAAAAAAAAAAAAAAAAGTAATTCCTCTCATACTGAAAAAGGACATTTTGCTAAATTACAGATTACTAAATATTATTTACTCTTTTAAATTTATCTATCTACTCTTTTACATCAACATATCATAAAATCAAAATACCTTAAGGAGTTGACTCCCAATGTCATCTCTATGCTAGAGGAAGACAAATTCCATTCTTAGTATTATTACTCTTTTGTTTATATAAATATAAAAAGTAAGAAATTTTATGGAGCCATATAAATAAAAGTGGAAAGAATTTTTAAATAATAAACTCATTTGATAATTTCAACTATTTCCTGGTAGGAAAGATTATGTTTTTTCTTTTTGCAAGGAGGGAGAAAAACAATTATAAAAGAGAAAAATAGAACCACTTGTGAATTCTCAAGTGGATACATTAAAATTAGGAAATAGGTATATAGAGATTAAAGATCTGGAAATTTGATGCAATTGAAACTACCTACTCCTATGTAGCCTCAAAGGTTTTTTTGCTTCCCTAAATGTACAAGTTTCTTACTTTGACTATTGTTTGTCTAACTTGGGAGTTCTTGAATATGGTCCCACACCAGCATTATTGCATCACAAGGGAATTTATTAGAAATACAGATTTTTAGGTGCACCTTAGAATTTGGCACTGATACGTGTTGAATCTTTTCAAATAGAAAAACCTTATTGTGTTCAAATAAATAGCAGATTCCTCTGCTCCTCAAATCAATAACTTGTAGAAAAGAACATGAAAGACCATAAACTTTTCAAGAATGGCCATTATCCTTACTTTTTCACACAAATAGAGATTCTGCATTTAACAGTGTATTCTCATCCTATTTTTTTTTTTTTTTGGAACATAGAATTATTTGGGATAAAGATAACAAAAATTTAGAGACTCTAAAACCAATTAGTCTTAAGATAAAGTGCCTATCATTGGCAAAGTCTGTGTTTCTCCAAAGGCAGCAATCAAGTCTTATTTATGCAGTGATGACACAAAGGTATTTGTTGAAGGGAATATAAATGGTACTATTTAAATGTAATGGAAGAAGTTAAATGCTTGCTGTCTAAATAGATTTGCTGATTTTTATGCTATTAGTTCAGTTTTGCTCAAACCATGGAGGGAAACTCAAGACTGAAACAAACCAACTACAATAAGAGCATGGATAGTGAGGCAGCATGGTATAACCAAAGGGAAATTGTCATCAATCACTCAAGACTGTAGAGCTACTAATTTTTGCAAAGATCTTAGCATTTTATGCCCATCTGTTTTCTTAGTCCACTTAACACAGGCCTCAATAGCCAATTTGGTTGAATTCTGCGTTCTGTAGTCTAAATTTAAAGCAAGTGATTTTTGTTTTTTAATATAAGATTATGAAGGTGATGTTGATGATAGGCTGTTCAAGTACACACACCCTTATTACTACTTGAGCACACCTGATCCTATTGGACATGCTCATTTTCCCCAAGAGATCTGCAAAGATTTTATTACTCCTGCCCAAGATCATACCAGAAGACATCAATAGAGGTAGATTGGTTTTAGGCATTCCTGTTAAGAGCTATATATTCCTGTTATTGGCTATACTAGCAGCAATGTCCTGTTAAAGATTTTGTAGCAGAAATCCCTACTTTAGTAGTGTGAAACTCAGAGGACTCCAATATAGGAAACTAAAATCTGCATAACCATATAAAGCTTAGGTATTGATTAAGTAATTATATGTCACTAAGTCTTGAAAAAAATCCTAATTAACTCTGAAAGTTTATTTGAAGTCTGCCAACTAGAAGATATTTCTCTGAGGAAATTGAAACTCAAAAATTTGCAAAGAAAAAAACAGAAACCAAATGGTTTCACTAATATATGGGATATAGGGAAAAAATAGACAAAAGCCATGAGGAAAAGTCAAACCTAGCTAAGCACCAAATGGAAGTACACAATTTCAGGCAGGGAGGAAAGGAAGGGAATGGTGGTGGTGGTGGGGGGGGTAAATCCCTGGGATGACAATGATGTGAAATTTATATATAAATAAATTTTTAAAAATAAATAAAATAAAAATTTTACAGTATTTGTGATTTGTTACTTGTATTATTTTTAATAATTTTTCCTCTACTCCATTTGACTTAGCTAATGAAAGTTTTATTGCTCTGCTCTGGGGCTTCACAGAGCCTTTAGAGAATTTTTTTTAGAGGCTGGACTTTGAGCTGACAAAGGGAAATGAATTCTAACAAGATAACTTTGTCATATAAAATCAGAATTCACATCTAATCACTGAACAAAAATAACATGGAGATTTAGAAGCTGGTGAGATATAAATTCTCAAAGGCTATCTTTACTTATATAGAACATACTCTGTCACTATGGTCTTGAGTACCAAGCTAGAGGAATATGGTCATAGGAGCAGCAATTCTTGCAGCAAGCTCCAATCTTGTCTTTTTTAACATCTTCCTACTCATGATAAAAGGATATTTGATCACTGAGGAGTCCACTTTCCATTTTGCAAGTCATATACCATTTTTCTTCAAGATATGCTATAGAAACATGAGGGAGAAATCCTTTTTCCCGTAGGGTGGGGGTGATGTTCTGGAGTTCTTTAGACATGATTGTATTGAAGGTCTAATAACTCCTTTGAAGGACCAAGTCTCTGCATTTTTGTCATTGTGTTCCCATCTATGTTATTTTCTGCAGTAATTTACTTGTCAGAAAGATCACAGGAAACTAGCAATTTACTTTGTGCACAAAGCATTGTGTGGCTGTGGCTGCCTTTTCTCATAGAGCTGTAATCTTTCATTTGTCTAAATGGAATGATGGATGAGCAGATATCACCACTTGGCATGCCTAGGCTGCTGTTTGTCCACGCCTCTCATGCCTTTATGGCATGGTTCCTCCATGTGAGACAATGCTGGGAATAAAGGGTCCTGCAGACTATAAGGGTGATTAATAATCATTGATATCAGCTCTTGAAACTGGTAGCATTTATATCACTTAATGTATTTTATCTTCATATAAGAAAAGAATTAAACAAAATTCTTGTTTGTGCAGAAAAGCTGATGAGCACAGTGAACATTTCAAAGTTGTTCAGCATGAAACAAGACAGAGAGAAAATCAACTACAGTTGACCCTTCTCTCTTTTCCAGTCAATGCAAAACTAGCCACAGCATCTGTGAATTACTATTGGGTTTAGTTTATAAAGATGCTTCAATTGTTTCCTCCATACACACTTCACCTTTTAAGCTCAAACGCTATACTGAGTGAACATAAACAGGGTTAGCAATTTCATGATTTCCCCAGGATTCATTCTTATTCACCCAATGTTTTATAAATGACAATAACCAAAATAAAGAGTTTAAAATTTAATAAGAAGGTTTCACTTAAGATAATTATAGAGATTTTCAGAACTCTTCATTGTCAAAAATGGTTTACGGATTTTATTTCAAGTTTGTCTGTGTAATTTACTGTGTGATTACCATGACCTAGAATCTCTACTGTCAGAAATGTGATGCAATGTTGAAGTCAATGAAACTTCCACATGTGAACTTTAGACCCTCAGGGTCACCACTATCCTCGAATAGAGTCCCCAATTTGGGGAATAAAGTCCCTTATTTGGCAAAAAAATGTCTATGAAAGACTATCAAAGAAAGAAACACAGGTTTCTTTGAAGGATTTAAGTGGAATTGTCAAGCACAACTCTTATCACTACTTTCTCATAACTACACACCTCCAGTCAAGGAGGCAAGTTCAGAAAAGATATATGCAACATTTACTGTGTGGTTAAGCCTTAAGGGTACTAAGTTGAATAAGATGTGGTGTTGCCCTGGGATAGCTGATGTGTCAGACGAGGCATGCAGAATCAAACTGACTATAATAAATTGTGATAAGTACACATTAGCAATACAAAATAATAATTTTTAACATGTAGAGAACATTATGAATGTTTCTGTAGAGAATTTGAGTAGTGGCAAATATTTGTGTCTAGTGCACCGGTTTCTTAAAAAGCAAACATACTTTCATTCATGTATTCCAAACATTTATTGGATTTCACTCCACCTCAGACATTTTTCTAGGCCCTAAAGGAACAAAAATAATTTTTAACAGACTCCTATTCATTGTCAGGGAGCTAAGTGTGATATACTAGATAGTAGTTGAAAGACATTGAATGATATGTAGGATTTCACACATTATTTTGTAAGAAAAAGGAAGCCATGAAAATCTGGTTGCCCTTGTTTTGTGACAAGAAAATATATCGTTCACTCCAAGGCTATCCACTCTTTATGGTTAGTACTTCAAGGGATCTAGATTGGTTGGCAAAGTGAATGAGATCATTGTTGGCATAGGACACAGAACCAGAAGGAATGCAATAGTGAGCTGCAGAGTTAGGAAAAAATTTAATTTGGGATACCTTCAAGAAAGTTAAGGAAAATCCTAGAAGCTGGAGATTGTGAACAAGATATCAGGGCAAAGTTCAAAGCTAAACATGAAAACTGAGGAGTTCTATTATCTGGCAACATTGTACTATCTTACCAGTATATATCTGTTCAGAATCCAGAACCACTGGAAGAATTGCACTCATCTCTAACCTTGTGGTTTTTCTCACCTTCCTGTGTACTTCTGTATTACATTCCACTCCCCAGTCTTTCAAAATCATATTTTGTCTGCAGTTGGGAAGAAGTTAATACTCAATTGCCCAACCTCAACAATGATAATTCAGAGAAAAGAATGTGTTAAGAATGTCCGTGTACACACCCTATACTCAGACACCACCTTCCCTTCTACCAAATTAACCACTTTAGGGCGTGCTCACCAGTATTTCACACATAGTTAATAGATCAGTACTCATAAGAGAATTACTTTTAATTAAGAGGTCTTCCAATTCCTGAATACAGACCAGTTGATTGACAGAAAAGGCTGCCATATCTGCAGTCTGATTCGAGCCTCTCCTATCTCTTAGCAGTTCACCTCAGCATCTTCTCCACTCCCACGGGCCAGGGATGCCGCAATCCGGCTGCCAAGCACATAAGCTTGGGTGGTGCTTCCACACTCAGCACTCAAGTAGTATTTGTGGAGACAGGAAGGATATAGAAAAGGAACAAAACTGGGTGACTGGGTCTTTTTTTCCCTGTTTAGCTAGAGGAAGACTTTTATAAATAGGCTTTTATATAAAATGACTTTTAAGGACATTGTTCTGATGTAAAAAGTAAGTTTTACAAACCACTGTTTTCAGATGGAAGTTTGAGAAGCTTTTTTTGATTTCAAAACACCTTTGTAGTTTAAGAAAACTATCGAAGCTCTCAACAAATATTTATTTTTGTGGGCTCATCCCTTATATTTATATTTGAAATTAGCACTTAAATATTTTAACATATTTTTAGCTCATTTAAATATAGAATGATGTCTATCACATGATACCATAGCTAGCATAATTTTATGAAAATTAACTGCATTTTCCAGTAGATAAGTAGATAGGCTTTATATTAATTTTTTGCAAAACTCTTTAATGTTTGTCTCTTCTCTATATTAAATATGTTGTAATATGTTGTCTTAGTTAAAGTATATGAAAAAAAAAGGAGCACTCATAGAGCTATATAGTAGTAGCAGTAGGAGTAGTACTATACCAATAGTTTTTAAGGATAATTGTGAATATTTCTCTTTGACATGACACCAAAACTTGACAAATAGCAGTTCCTTAAGAGTTAATTGCAAATGGAATCAGAACCCATATAAATAAACACGTTGAACTGTATAATAGTGTACTGTATAATACTGAAATATACTGGTCTAGCTTGCATTTTAGATAGATCTTTTACCCATGGATAACTTTGTAACTTCAGTTATTGATCATCTGGAAAACAAAGGTTTGCTGAGTAATGTTGATTTTCAAATTGATATCCTTCTAATCTCTCTACATTATATTCAATAATATTGCCACCACTCTCAATAGAAAAATCTTTTAAGTATTGGGATGCTGTCAAACTCCCAGTGCTGGTGACAAACTTGTCAAATTCTGGTTTTCTGGAAAGTTTTGATGTTATTGGCAACCAATAACATCAACTATTTCCTTGAGTAACAGGTTATTCTCACTTTCCAGAAAGGTCTGCAAAATACTTAAATCCATGTAATCAAGGTGTGTCTAAGAATCATTGAAGTGAAAAGATGTTTCATGAAAAAGAAACAAGCACAGCTTGCAAGGGAGACCATCTTTCTGGTGCTTCAGTGCAAGCAGCAGCCACACTTTCACACACAACTGAGACATGCTCATGTGCACCTGCCATTCCACTACACAGAATATTCCCCAGATCTGCATTCAATCATAGAGATTTAATCAAACTAAAAATAACTTATTCCTTCTAAGGATATTCTTCAGTGAAACAGAATCTTGTTTTCATGAACATCTGACCTTGTAGAGTACACAGATCACACTCGTGTGGGGACACTGCCTTGACTCTTGCTAAGGTATCAGAATTTCACTTGCCTCAGTTTGTTTTCAGCATCAGTGAAAATGCCACCACAGTGGAAAAGGAAAATACAATTTTTTTAATTTAATTTTTCTTATTTTCTTGCAAACTTGGTCAAATATATGTGCAATTATTGAGTCCTTTTTGTGTGCTCCTCCCCCAGCACCCCCTCACCTCAGTCACTCCAACTCCCCTCTTCCTGTGGGTTGTTGCTCAATAAAGCTGTTGGTTGATTGCCAGATGTTTGTCCCATTAGTCTCTTCCTTTTATGACAAATGTCCTTTTTTCTGGGTAGGGACCTGAGCTCCTGGGACTTGCTGATTAAATTTCTAAGAGTAATTTTGAGGTGGGTAGCCAGACCAAGCTTATCTGGGACCTCTTGTAGGGCAGGTGTGTGACATTGTTCTCCAGGCTCCTTTATTGTAGCATTTTCTTTGGTGAAGTTGACCATCTCCTTTTTGCCAGACCTGTGTGGTCACTGGGATTCATGCCTCTTCATTCATGCTGGCTGCCTCCTCAGTTCTGGTGTCTGTTCCATGGTGCTGCTTCTGAGCCTTATAGTTCTGGCCTTTGGTGTTGGGATCCCAACTCTTAGCATTTGACGCTAGACGGGTTCCCTGGAGGGGACAGATTCCAGCAGGAGGTTTCTCCAACTCCTCTCTGCTCTTGTATTTTACAGTTCTATCATGGGGCTGCTGCTCTTCTCAGTGGCTTTCTTCTCTCAATGGAAAAGGAGGATGCTTCACTCACATTGGTGGCATCTCTGGATCGGTCACTTGGTTCTTTTGCCCTCACATTATAAGTGAAGCTCTTTGCAAGGTCACTTCAGTGACTAGTCTCACAGTCTTGTCTTGTGGTTGTGATCTTGTACAGTTTGGGTCCTACCCAAGTGATGATTATATTCCAGCCTTTGTTTGTTTTTCTCTTCTCCTCTGTGTCTGCCAGTGGATTGCTGGTCTTCTCATTCCTAGTGGGATCTGATAGAAGTGGAAGTGAACCAGAGGGGACATTTCCCAACACCCCAGCACCTGCAGGGTTGCTGCCTCAGCCCCAGGCTCCTAAGGAGGTTAAGGCAGCCCTCTTGCAGCCCAAACTCCTGGTGAGATGCCCACTCTCACCCCTGCTAGTGGCCTGGGCCAAGGCAGGGGCACTGTGGGAGCCTCTCCCAAATGCAGGCCTCTTGGCAGGGAACTTGGCCTTTGCTCGGGAAATACCACCTTAGTGTAACGAAATAGATTGGACCTTGTGAACTACCTGAATGCATCCCTCTGCTGTTGAAGGTCACTCTTTGAGAACCACTGTTTTAAACAGTAAACATGGAAAAGGAACGTATGAAGAAGGATATGGAAGAGCCTCTGTGTTTGAGTCTTATGAAGCTCAAAACAAAATGCACATGAATTGTCTGGGAAGGAATGATAAATTATAATCACAAATTTGGAAGAATTTTTCTGCCTTCTTTACTTCAGGAAGATATAAAGGGTCTGGGGAAACCTATGATAAAATTGAAAGTTCTTTTGGGTATCTGCAGATGAAGTATCTCAAGTTTCCAGTGTTTATGTCCAAAGTATTGGAAAATCATTTAGAAAGAGAGAGAGAAAGAGAGAGAGAGAGAAAGGGGAAAGAAGAGAGAGAGAGAGCGAGAAAGGGGAAAGAAAAAAATACTACTGGCAAATGTTGACATACAGATTATAGTGTAGAACACAAACTTTTATTTTAAGCTAATTATAATATTAACAATATTAGCAGTAACTTGATTACTTATAATAGTCAAGCACTGTGCTAAATATGTGTTATCAAATGCCTCCTTTAATCCTCCCCACAATTTAAATGAGATTGTCTGATTCAGTAAATTGGCATTTTTTTCTGTTTTGTTTTGTTTTTTTTTTCGTATGGGAGAGGAAAATACGACTTAAGAAATTTAAGGAAAGTGTTCAAATGTTTAAAATCATATGGAGCTGTGATATGGATCAGGGAGCTGGCCTTGAGCTGTTGTTGATCCTCTCAAATCATATTCTTATTGTATGCAAAACATGAATAGCACTGGCCTAATCGAGATGTGTGAAGCACAATCAGATGACACACATGAAAGAGTATGACATGGTGCTTGAATACTGGAAGAGCAGCTTACTGACCTCAGCAACTCCTCTCAATTATTGTACATCATAATAAGAAGGAAAACAATTACAAATAAGTTCAACTGAAGAAAATTGCTAAGCAACAAACGGGAGGCATACCTAATATGTTCTGGGAATTTTGTGCATGTGTGTGGACAGGGTTGGGAAGTATGACTACTAGCTAAAGATATGCAGGATCATATGGGAGGGGTAGTATTATTTCAGAGGGTGGAATCTGTTAGATTTTTGTTGAGCTTACAGTGATCTGAAGTTTGTTATTAGAATTATTTTGCTGCTTTTATACACAACTTAAATGCAATAGGGATGTGTATATATATTTAAACATGTGGTCATATATACACACATGTAATCAATATAAACACAATTATATTGCTTTGCAGTATTTTTACCACTGGTTTTTGTTTCATTGGTGAGAGTTTATTTAGACACTCATGAAAGAAAGAACCAACAATTCTATTAATACCTGGTGAAAAAGTCAATTTTCTTTGACTTCCGAGATTAAACTGGTAAAGTCCGTCTCTTCACTAACATATTCCTGATCACATGGAAAAATTCTATGTGATTTGGAGCTTCATCGGCATCCTTGGTTGTCTGCATTGCAATATAGTGCCACAGGAATATTTTCACAGAAGTTGGTTTCCTGACATCTGTTTGGCAAGGCCTTGAGGCTTCCCTGTAGCTGCAGGCTTTATGGGGTGGGCTCCTATTCTGTGAGAAGACCAGACTGCTCCTTCTGGATCACATGACTAAGCCACTCACTTCTGAAACCTGGTGAAAATATTTGAAATTTGCTGATAGGTGTACAAAGTAAAGAAATTATTACACTTAACTGGTTTATTGATTGAATTGAATAATTGATTTTTGTGATATGCAGACACAACACTTTTTACTCTATAAAGTAAAAGACTAAGCAATTCATATAAACCTTAAATGTAGGGGAAAAGCATCTCCTAGCGGAATTATCTTTGTGAAAAATAGGAGGACTTCAGAATCCGCATTCTCAATCTGCCTTGGACTTTATTTACCTCTGGCTCTTAGTGGACTGCTGCAGGCACCACAGCTAATCTTTTATCAGATTCCTACGCCCACTCCCTTTGCCCCCCAAACCCTATGTGAAATTGTTCCATACTGTAGTACCCTTCTGACAACATCACCTATCACTGGGATATGGAGGGTAGAGAACCAAGATCTCAAATTGTGAAGAAATAAACAATTAAAATCAATGGGCATTTTTCTCTAGTCCACAAAGACAACTAAAAAACTACCACCTATGATCAAATAATTCCACTCTCATTTTTTGCCTCACAGATGTGGGAAGGGAGCAATACAAAGTCACCACCACTGCAGTATGGTAATTGAACTGGGGCAGATTCTTCATACCTGCTTTGAGAATTGGCTTGGAGGGTTGGATAGGCCATGGAGTTGGCTGATATATCTGAAACTCATTTTTTACTATGAATTATCATAGTATATTTAACTTAAATTTCTGCTTTAAACCTGGAAAGAAATGGCAAAAATCAAAGCCCTTTCCCAGGGCACTTCCTGACGATGACCTTGTCAGAGATCTGGCCATTACCATGGCAGCTGAGGTCAAAGATGACATTCCACTTGCACAATCTGAGACTCCAGCTTGCTGTGGGATGTAAGTTACTCTGAGGCTCCAGGGCTGGTTTCCATAGTTTTGAGGAAAGCTGCCTCTTTGCATACTGTTCAGGTACTCCCTGGTTTTTGAATATGTACAACTTTCATTTGTTCATGCAGATTTGGTAATTGTCTATTTAATCACCTATTTGCATGCACAATTACTCAGTATGGGCACTTTTACATTTGCATATGTAAATCTTTTTTACTGGGGCTATAGCTAAATGATTGCACCTGCAAACTGCAGCCAGCCCATTTACAAATGCTTAGCGGGGTTCAGCTTTTTCCCAAGAGAGAAAATAGGAACAAATGGGCCCAAGGTCCAAATATTGAACATTAGTGGCCTGTTTAGTGAAATTGTTGAATTTTACTTTAAATCTGAAAAGCAAAAAAGTTAGGAAGCATGTTGATTATTCTCAAATAGGTGGAAAAACAGTAAGATAAAATCTTTTATTAAAAATATAAAAGAGGACCAAATAGGGAGTATTGTGATAAAAGAACAGCAGTATTCATTGAGTCTTCTGAAACTCTGTCAGTATGACATTTGTCACTTGATATTAAAGTGAATTTTTTTGGCTATAGGTTAGAAGGCTGAAATTGAGATTGTTGTCATCTTTGATCGAAAATGTAGCAAGTGACACAAATTCATGACTTTATAAAAATCTCTTTTCTTACCAATAACAAATGTATAACTAAGATTGCTTCCTCTCTTCATAGAAGAGTTCCACTCAGCTGATGACTTTTAGCTGTTCACACAGAACAAATCCCACAAAATACATGGAATCAACATGTGTGCAAAGCATGGAGAGGAACTTGACTACTTGTTTTATTATAGCAGCTTCTTGGTTACTCTGAAAATACAATTTTTTTAGCTTATAATTTGAAGTCTTATTTGGAAGACTAATTAAAGTTAAGATTTTTAGACCTTTTACAAGTCTGACTCAGTAGATGAGAGATGAGGCCCAAACATCTTCATCTTATCTGCCTATTGCTAAGAATTCTCAAGTGGGTGGGATTGGAACACAGGATCAGAATCTCAGTACTTTTTACAGTGCTGTTTAATTTTCAGTGAGGTCTGTAATAGACTTAACTCTCTATTGATGTTAATAGCCCTCAAAAGAGCTGGCTGGCAAACCCTGCCAAAACCCTTTCTGAGCAGCCACAGATTCAAGAGGCCTTAGTACAGTCACAGCAAAGATGGGCTTATTCTGGATCTAGTTTGAGTGACAAGGCCAGAAAATAAACAAAGTATAGACATTCATTGTTCGGAATAGTTTATTCATTTGATGTTGATGCTAGCATATTGATTTATTTTTCTAGTCCTCTCCTATTTACAATAACTTTTCTCATTTAAGACAGGGATTAATTTTTTAAAAATCATTACTAAAAATTAAGGACTTAAGTCCATAATTAAATATTAAGGACTTAGTCCATAATAAAGAATTATGTTCTAAAATGTAAGTCAATAATTATACATGAGAATATATGCTGCTATATATGAGTTAACTACTGAGACCACAACTTTCTGATGTTTAGATAGAATTAACTTCCTTATAAAAGAGTCCATTTTTTCAGCATTTCTCTCATTCTTCCCCTCCTCTTCATCAAGAGAATATATAATCTAGTCTTTTTATGCACTGTCTCAAAGACAGTTATATCCTCACGGGTCTCAGAAAACTCTCCTTCCATACCCTCAACACATACCAGTGGAAAAAAGCAGGGTTGGAATACAAGTCACTTTTGTGGTTCCTACCTCAGTCTTCAGCAAAGCAAGTGATATTACTAAACATATAGCTTATTATCCTTTGACCAAATAACCAGGTATCAAAATGGAAGGCTGGTATTTTATGTAAATGTTGAAGCCCAAAAATACCAATCCACAAACTAGATGGTACTCAGGGTCATGATGGTGACAAACACAGCATTGACTTCTTTGGGAACCATGTTACAATGATATATCAGGAAGCAAGGCATGTATTCACCATAATGGGAAATACATTTCATGGTCTGGTTGCTCAAAGCTCACATTGATGATATTTGCGGTAGGCTTTCTCAACAGAGACAATGGGTGTTTGTGACTAGAGGAAAGTAGAAGTGGATTAGCAGATAGAACATTAAGTTGGTGAGGAATTATATTAATATTCAAGTATTCATTAAACCTGAGAGAATGATGGAGAACACAATTTGGCTGATGAGTCTATTTAGGTTAATATAGGTGCCCAATTTATACTAGATGTTTCTGTGATAGATGGCATTGAAAGCCTCATTGTCTACCAATGAAGGCACAATCAGAATGGCTCCAGGGTAGGATATGTGGTGAGGATAGAACTGGAAAATTCAAGCACAGATGTAGGAACCTGAGAGAAAGACTGAATACATGAAGAATTCCAGCTTGGATTTCTTGCCATAATCAACAAAGATATGTTCTATCAGCAGAGAGATGAACACAAAACCAGTTGTGGAAAACTAAGGAGTCTCGAAGATCTGTGCATTGATCTGAATTTGGTTCAAAATGAAGTCAATGATCTCTTTTTCATTAGTGTGGTTATGATGAGCTGCTTCTCACACTGGCAATGTGATGAGTTGCTTAGCCTGGAGAGGTTATCCATAGCTGCTAATGCAAATTGCATCAGTGACTTGGATTTCATGTCTACAAACACTGCCCTAGGCACATGCTGTCCAGAGTATGCCTCACTGAAGATGGTATTGAAGAGTCATATCGTCCCCAAATGGTCTTGTCACTGGGCATCTGGCCATCAAACTGAATGCATGTTCCAGGCAATATAGTTCTCAGCAGGCATTGCCGATCTGGACACCAGCCTAGCCCAAGTGATTGTAGGTGCACTCACCCACGATTGCTGCCTTGCAGCTGTTGAGCAGGAGGTAGAGAGGAAGAGTGTGCCTAGTAAAAAAGAAACTATGTACAAATATTTAGTTTGCCAATCATCTGCAATTTTTCTTCAGCATTTTCCAACATTATTAAAAATCACTTTAACAGCTTTGTCTGCATTATACTCTAATTGATAAATGCAATGTCATTAATTTCATTGCTCTCTACTTAAAATTTTAAACATAGAGGTTGTTTCCACTTTTTAAAATTTTTGAATTGATTGTAATGAATATTTTGGTACACACTTTAACTTCATTTTTAGTTCTTTCGTTAAGATAGATTATTGAAAGAAATTGATACAGAGGGTAATATTAACTATCACAAGAGGAGCTGGTCAACACAAATTTTTAATGAATTCTATTTCTCAAAAGATATCAATTTCTTTTGGTTCATGTTTTTGAAGGTAATATGTTTTAGAAGGTACTGTATCTCATCTATTGTAATAGTTGTGATAAACAGAAAGCAATATTTTTCTAAAATATCTTTAATGGGACTATTTTAAAAGAGAACTGCTAGATATTAGCTGTGTTTAAGGGATATTTCTAGAAAATTAGTAGAGTCAGTTTCCAGAGACATATGAAAATAAATCCTATTTAATAATTTCGTGGAATGGTCTTAAAACAACTGTAAGTTCAAAATTATTGTCTTCATATTGCAAATGAGCAAACTAAGTCTTAGAGGTTAAGACATGTAGCCAAAGTCACATGATTATGAGATGACAGAGACAGAATTTGAACTCTGTTCTTGGCATACAGTTGCACAAAGCACCTGATTCTAAATAGTGCCCTCACTACTTTCAGGCAGGCTGAGAAATTGACATCTTCATCCATTCTCTCTCCTGTGAATGTTCTCCCAGAGGAAGGACTGGCCATTAGTTCTTCTTTCTACCAGTGACCTTGAAAACCATCTATCTCTTCCAGTAATTACTTGGATGAAAATGGTGAACCCAGCTGCTTCCCTGGTGATTCTTTAGCTCAGTCTCATAAAAGCTGCCTTTATAGAAGCTGCTGCTTGTCTCTTTCTTTTACTTGATAATTCCCAAGGGCAAGATTACCTACTACCAGCTGCTCCTCTCAACATGCAAAGGGATTGGGGGAAAAAAAATCAAATGTTGATTAAATCTGCACATTGCCTTTCCCATTCCTCTCCAGTAAACACCAAGAAAAATCACTGGAATCATAAGACATTGACTTGAGCTCACTTGGAAACCTCCACAGGATTATTAAACTGATAAAATCAAGAAGCAGAATAGTTCCTTCTAGTCTACCCAGAGATTGCAGCCAGTGTTTCTCCCCATTATCCCTCCACAAGGGCTTTTATATTTTCCCTAATCAAGATGCACACACGAGAGAGAGCGTCTTTTTTAGAGTAGGACTGCCCTTTAAAGAAACATATTTGGAAATTCTGCTCCTCCCAGGAATTAGGAGAGATTTGAGAATCTCTTGCTTATTATAAATAAGTTGAAAATTCTCTGTGAGGTTCATTTTTTAATTAATTGTTGACAATAGTCAAATATTAGAAATGCTGTGCCAATAGACCTTGTTTTCCAGTAGTTTTGAATCCTATGTCTTCTCATTCTGAAGAATTACAGGAAAGTGCTTAACTTTTCCAAAGAGGTGCTTGTACTAATAATCAATTATTAGCACAACCGTTTAATGAAATCTATTTGACAAGTTGTTTACAGTAAGAGGTTAGGATGGAACTTTCCCAGACTTAATATTCCAGGCATGGCCACATGATAATTATGAGATACCAAAGATGCAGACTTGGGTGAGAAGAAGTTTAAAGGAAATAAGGGAAGACAAGGCCCCTGACTCTTAGATCTAAGAACATATAAAAGAAAATTATAAATTAGAGAAATATTCTTCAAACACTTTGAAAAACGGTGTTAGTTGCTTTGTAAGTTAAACATAAATTTACCATGCTTCCCAGAAATCCAGTTCTTATGAATAAAATTTAAAGCATAAAAATATTAAAGTATATGCCCACACAAAGGCTTGTATATGACTGTTCATAGCAGCATTATTCCTAATAGTTCAAAGCTGAGAAAACCAAAATAGCCATCAACTGAAAACGATATAGAGTCTTACAACCATTTAAGGAAATATATTTGACAATAAAAATTTTAAAATATTGAATTATCTTACAGACAAGCTTCAAAAGTAAGTCAGGAGAAGTAATGACCACATGTTTTATGATTCCACTTAAATGAAATACCGAGAGAAAGCAAATCTACAAAGACAGAAAGTGGATTGGTGGTTGCTTAGACTAAGATAGTCAGATAGTGACTGAAAGGAATATTTTTGTGATGATGAGAATGCCCCATTTTAACATTTTATTATAATAAACAGATTTTTAGCATAAACACCTTTAGGAAAAATTAAGCACTTTAAAAATTTATTTTATTTATATGTCACATCAATTTAATCTCCATTTAATTTCCTGGGGTCACCCACCACCTCCCCTCCCTGACCATTCCAGCTAGTCCCCACCCTCGCATTGTGTATATTCATTTGGTTCTTCATATGTTAGTGAAACAATTTGAGTTCTGTCTTTTTCTTTCTGACTCATTTCTGCTAGTATGATTTCTTCTAGGTATATCCAAGTTTCAATAAATTCATCAAATTTGTCATTTTTAATTGATGAGCAATACTCCATTTTGTATATATACCATATTATACCACATCTTCTTCAACCATTCATCTGTTTTGGGACATTTGGGTTGTTTCCATGTCCTTGCAATTATAAACAGTGCTGCAATGAACATCCGAGCACAGGTGTCCTTTTGCACTCACATTGAGGTCTCCTTTGGTTAGTTTCCCAGAAGAGCGATTGCTGTATCAAATGGTAGTTCCATTTTCACTAGTTTGAGGGTCCTCCACTCTGCATTCCATAGTGGCTGGACCAGTTTACATTCCCCTCAGCAGTTTAAGAGTGTTCCTTTCTCTCCACATCTTCACCAGCACTTATTGTTGCCTGTTTTTTTGATGTGGGCCATTCTCACTGCTGTAATGTGGTATCTCATTGTGGTTTGGATTTGCATTTCTCTGATTGCCAGTGACATTGAACAGTTTTTCATGTGTCTGTTGGTCATTTGTATTTCCTCTTTGGAGAAGTGTCTTTTTAGTTCTTTTCCCCATTTTTTGATTGGGCTTCTTGTTTTGTTTTTGTTTAGTTGTATAATTTCCTTATGGATCTGCATTATTAAACCCTTATCACTCTTGTGGAGGGCAAAAGTTTTTTTCTAAAAATGCTTTCCTGAGATTATTTTAAATGAGAAGATATATTCAAAAACTACTAGAAAACAAGATCAATTTGGACAACATTTTAAATATATAGTTGTCAGTTGTTAATTGATAAACCAGACTGTGAGCACAGTGATAACAATGCCATCTCCAAAGAAAAAGGAGAGATTCCTACTCTGTGTTGCGTGGGGTGGAGCTTAGCCAGTTTAGGGGGAGCTGAAGAGGACTTGGGGCAGACACAGAGAGAAGCATGGAGAAGGCAACGTGTAACAGTCATGTGACAAAGAAGGGCCACTCACTTCTTAACTTTGGACCTGAGCCAGGGACTCGAGGGACATGGTGGGAGGCACTTGGAGCAGAGTCATGTAGAGACATTTGAAAGAGACATGAGTGAGAGATCTTGTGGTGAAGCTGATAATGGCAACCTTTTTCTTGATTTGTACTTTAATTTGGTTTCTTTTGTTCCATTCATCCTGAACCCTCCTCCCCTTCTATTATGGTTCCCTGTCATAAGGTCCATTAGACTTGAGATAAGCTTTCAGGTTTTGGCTACCTCACTTTGGGCCAAACCAGTTTGGCTGGGCATTTACCCACAAAGGGATGAGAAACTTTGGGTGTTTTATTGAAAACTATTATTGCTTATTCTATTTATTTGCACACTAATTCTATTAAAATTTTTTCTATTCTAGTTCTTTTGCACTATGCACATGCTTTATCTTTTTGTGGCAGATGGCAGAATCCTGTTAGAACGTAGAAATTTGAGGATCAATGTGTACCTTAAGTCTAAATCTGCCCACACCAAGGCCATCACCAAAAAGCTCAAGGCGAGCTTGCAAGAAACCAGATCAAGTAAAAACTTTTAGATATTATACCACCACTTCTTTCTCACAGAGAAGTTAGAAACTGACTAGCAAAAAAAGAAAAGAAAAGAATGAAGTTAGGGGAAGATAAAGAGATGGAGAAGTTTATAGGAAAGTAGAAAAATGGCCAATGTTGGCAGCAACCTTTCTTATTTTAACTTTCAAGTTAAAATTGACCTAGACTGGAGGCAAGAAACATATCTGAAGTTGAATCAATTTCTGATCACTTTATTAAAAAATAACTTTATTGGGCCGGGCATGGTGGTGCATGCCTGTAAGCAGCAGCCTAGGAAGCCATGACTGGGGCTATGGATTGCAGTTCAAGTCCCTCCAGGGGCACATAGACAGACCTACTTCCAAAAAAATACAGCTGGGTGTGGTGGCATGCGCCTGTAATCCCAACTACCTGGGAAGTTGAAGCTGGGGATTGCTTGATTCTGTGGTACCCCAGGCAACATGAGTCTGCAGTTCCCCAGGTAAAAATAGTGAGAACTAGTCTCAAAATAAATAAATAAATAGAACTTTATCTAGTAAAAATAAGTAGATTTTATTTATTTTTTTATTTAAGAACACATTTGTGACTTCAAGTGGTCATGTAATTGTGATTTAGTTAAAAGTCAGGAAAAAATGGTTTGAGACTGTCCCAGTTTTCATTTGACTTTAATTAAACATGAATAAATTTAAAGACAAAGTGACAGCAAAACTGCTGAATTATGACTATAACAGGAAGTGCTTGTTCAACTTGATGATTACTCTGCAAAATTTCTCTCTTCAAAGTTAAGGTAGGAGTAGTGTTTTCCTAAGAATATCAAATCTTGGGCAGTTACACTTCAAAATGGAGTCCCACAAAGGTGGGTGTGGTTGGATTTCAGGCCAACCAACCCTAAAATATCTTTACATGCAAGTTCTACAGTTACAGTCTAAGGTTCTGTCTCAGGCAAATCCCACTTTCCAACAATGTGCTCCTTATTTTACAAAAGGACAAAGGGTCAGACTCAGCACATCTTGAAAGTCCCTCTTTTGGGATCCTATTTGTGAAATAAGATCCTTTTTCAGAGGCCTGGAGGGCTTACAAAGACTCCTAAAATCAACAATGCCATCACTATAATCAATAATGCTATCAGTGCCTTATTGATTGTTGCTAAGTGAGTGTCAGAGAATGGGAAAATTAAATGTACCCCACACACGTCTAAATCCCATGGCCTTTGATGCTACAACTATCTGATCCCAGTGGGTTTTGCTGAAATGAAATTGGGTAGAAAATGTTAGGCCTACAAGACTAAGCAAATTCATTGTGAACACTATTCAGTCTTCAATCTAGTTATCATGAAAAAAAATATATCGCCTGGATTTGTTTCATTGTATGGTAAGTCATTACACAGTAAAATCATGGATATTTTCTTCTGAAGATTCTTTTGGAGATAACATCATACTATGAAAATATAGCAAGTAGATAATGTACTATACTATTAAATGTACCTTAGAAATAAATAATCTTAGCTCCTCATGTAACTTCAGATTTTCAGCTAAATCTAAAATCGGTTTGATTGTTTTATATCTTGCAAGTTGTATCTGATTTTCTGTTTGCGGGTTGGCCAAACTCTACCTTGTTTACAAGTAATGCCTGAGTAATTTTATCAAAGTGATAAGAATCTCTAGATGACAACACAGTGGTAATGGTTGAGATGACAGGTTTATATTTTAATATTCCAATCACTCCAAAAAGAAGAAAATAAGATGCAACACACAGAATGCAAACTGAAGGACTGCAGCCAGCCTCTCGTCCCTCCTACCCAGCCAGCCACATTTCCTCCTGCATCCAAACCTGACAGGAGTCAGCTTCTTTCTGATGACTCTATTCCACCTCAGAGCCTTTTGTGTATGCCCCTGCTTCCCCTCCAGAGTGGTTTTCTTGTCATTCTCTGTCCTTGGCTGCAGTCTTTTCATCCTATAAATTTCCACTTAAATGTCATATTGGAGATGCCATCTTTGAGCTCCCAATGAGAATTTTTCATCACATTCTCTGTAGGTCCACTTCCCCCCCCCCTTTTCAGAACACTAATCCCATGTTGAAAAGGTTACATTTACTCTACTTACCCCTGCCTCTCATTCTAACATGCTCCACAGAGGAAGAACTCATCTCTATAGTAGAAAATTGTATCCCCAGAACTGCACCTGAGTTCAATTCCTGTTTTATGGTTATAGTTTAATGAACTCTCATTGAATAAATAAATGGCTAAATGAAAAACATTTCTTGAAATCTGATGATAATAATCTAGGCTTAATTGACCAGACATTTAAAAGGTAATGTCACACAGTGATTGAGAATGTGTACTGGCCTGGGCTTTGCTGGTCATCAGCTATGAATTTGAATTAAAGTCTTTGTGCTTAGTTTCCTCAACCGTCCCATAATAACCAACTGTTGGGATAACAGATGAGCAAAAGTATACCCCTAGTTATTCATTAAAAGTGCTATTTTATTTAAGATATGGCTATTCCAAAGTCATTTGCATGAAAATAATTTGCATTAAATGATTTGCATTAAAATAGCAATATATAAGCCCTCCATGTATACAATACCCCACATCCACCGCATCCATAAACCTACTTGTTCTTCAGTTTTAGCTCAAATATCTTTTCTAAAAGCCTTTCCCAAAGCTCCCATTTTGCCCCAGTGATCCCACAAGTGCCCCATCGCACCTGGTCCTTCAGGACTAGGAGCACTTGACACCAATCAAAAGTGATTTGCCTGGAGTACATGCCAGACCACACATTTAGGATGAGAAGAAAACATTAAAATATCAAGTAAGGGAGAGAAGAAGTGAAGCATGACTCATCTTTAATAATTTGCTGACCTTGGTGTGTCCTTCTTCAGCTCCTTTGTCAGACTGGACAGGTCAGCGGTGCTGTCCAAGGTATGCACAGAGGAGACTGGGATTCTCTGCATTGCAGGGACACCAGCGGTGCCCTCATGGGCCCGGTTTCCTGGTGGTTCATATAGAGCTTCAGATTCTATTTTCTGGTTAGAGTTAAAGAGACTCTTACCAAATGAATGAGTGACTTTAAAAGACTCTTAATCAGGAAACATTAAAATAAAATGAAAATGGAAGCATAAGTGAAGAATAAGAAAATGACCCAACTGTTTACTTTTACTTATGAGTCATGAACTTAGATATCTCAAGATTCTGGGGAAGAAAAAAGGTAAAATTATCAAGATGATTTAAAATATGGATTTTAAACAACCTATAATTCAAAAAAGACTCTATCCATGAATGAGCATTGTGCCTTGAGTGATATTGATGTAGCTAATATATAATAAATCATATTTCATAGAGATGCATGCTAGCAGGTACTCCATATAATAAACATTCAAATGGTGTGTGTGTGTGTGTGTGTGTGTATATATATATGTGTGTGTGTGTGTGTGTGTGTGTACTAATGAAGATATTTAGCTTGTGTCCTCATGACTGTGTATGTTTGTGTGAGGCCAGATTTTCTTTAATTACTTCAAAGCAACATAATTCAACAGACTGAATACAGAAGTACATACTTCTGTATCCTCCTTTCTTTTTTTAGCTTAGCTAATAAAAAATTTGGAAAAAGTAAAAACAATTGACACCAATTTTAATGTTTTGATCATAAAAATATTTTTTATGATTTTGTGTTCAGTCCTGGTGACGAGCTTCCACAAAGAGAGGTGGCGAAAAGAAGGGCCATTCTGTCATCACCAAGGTAGTTGGAGAATACAGCATCAACAGTCACAAGTGAATCCTTAGAGTTGGTTTTAAGAAGCATGGCCCTCCAGCACTAAAACATATCCAGAAATTTGCAATGAAAGAAATGGGCACTCCAGATGTGTGCATTGACACCAGGTTCAACAAATCTGCATGGGCCAAAGGAATAAGAAATGCCCCATACCATATCTATGTGTGGTTGTCCAGGAAACATAGTGAAGATGAGAATTTGCCAAACAAACTGTATACATTGATTACCTATGTTCCTGTCACAACTTTCAAATATCTATAGTCGATGTGGATGAGAACTAACCACTGATTACCAACCAGTTATAAACCACCTCCAAAATTATTTTTTACAAAAAATATCAGTTGTCTTAGTACATAATACTTAATAATTGTTATTTTTAAATGAAATGGAAAAGAAATATTCAAGCAAATAAGCAAAGGGTATCTTTACTAATACATGGGTAAAAGGCTCCTGACTCAAAGTTCGAGTCCTGGAGCCCCAGTGCATGGAAGAGATTGTACTGTCTGTTTGGCTTTACCATTGGCACACAGCCTGACACATCAGATGTGTCTATTAAAATGTATGAGTGAATAAGTGAATGAAATAAAAAGATCTAACTTGGTGAGTTCATTCACTTTTCCAGGTAAGGTTTGCATTTTTCTTATTATACCTCAATAATGCTTGGTGCTGTTGAAAGATAAATTGATGCATAAATTGAGTCAAGGATATAAATGCATAAAGAATAAATCGATGCAATTTTAAAGTTACTTGAGCAAAAATTGATTTTAAATGGACAGCATCCAATGTAGCAGATAGAAAGGAGCTATGAAGAGTTGTACAAAATAAGACTACAAAATAAGGGCTCTGGAACAAGGAAGTGATACTGAAATGCAGGCTGGTTGTTGCCAGATTCTTTCCTTTATGGATGTCAGGGGTCTACTGGGAAGATGACATAAGTAATGTGGAGTAGGTAGCTCCTGATTGGTTTAAAATTCCATTTCTGAAAGACTGGAAATTATAATTAAATTATATCTTGATGTGATGATGGGACTCATATTCAGTGACTATTTTGGGCTTCTTGTCTTATTTTCAACAGTACCAGCACATTTCTGGTGGGCACAGACATGAATCTCAGCATTTCCATGAATAACTTAGATCAAGATGTGAATGAAGTACATACTTCTAAAATGTTTGCTGTCTAATTCTAATAGGACTTGACTATACCTCCTGCTTCTAGACTCCAATTTTAGTACCTGGATTGATTAAACAATAAGTGCTATCACTTGTAAAGAGTGGTGTTTCATTTTAACATTTTCAAGAGTTCAGAAAACTGGAAACCACTACAAATAATCACTACAAATGGATAAGTTAAATAAAAATTTAAGTACAAATTTTCTTATCTAAAACCATCTCAAGCCCATGGTGGAATATATACAATATATTCTTTAGTAGTGAATGACAACTTAAATGACCCTAATTGCTATGTCTCTTTCATTTACCTGGGGATTGCTTCCTGAGGAGAAGGTGCAAGAACTAAGAAAAAAATTAAATCTCTTCTAAAACTATCTTGGCATCTTCTAAAATATCTTTAAGCATGGAAACTTTTTTAAGCAAATTCCTTGGAGTGAAAATTCTCTTCCTTTTTTTTTTTTTTTTTGGTATGAAAATGCAATTTTCCAATTAATTTTTACTTTATTTTTTGCTTTTATCATGCCAGGAGATATGTAGTAGAGACAGGGATGATTGTTGGGGCTAGGAGAAACTTAGACACATTTTAGAGGCTAGAAATAGACTTTATGTGGGTTCCAGGGCTGTTGGGGGGACTGCCAAGCCACAAGTTCACTGGAGAACACCATCCCTTCGAAAGAGAACAGCCTCCACTCAGCTCCAGCTACTTATTACCATGATAGCTATGCTTTTTCAAATACTTAACAGAAACCAGTAATGCCAGCTCTAGTTTAAAAAATCACCTGAAGGTCTTGAAAAATATACTGAAATCTGGACTCTATCTGAGTTAAATCGGCCTCTGGGGATGGTGCTTGGGCAATGGAATTTTTTTTAAAGTTGTCCCAGTGAATCTAATGTGCAGCCACTATAAAGAATTGCTAACTCAGGCAGTGTGAGAGGCTGTGTGTGATGAGACTGAATATAGACCAGACATAGTAGGCAGTATGATCAGTAAGTAATTCACACTGCAGAGATAATTAGTCAGTGTCATGTCAAAAAGGCCACACTCCAGAAGTGACTACTCTAAGTTCTTTTGTCAGATCAATAGGGTTTAGTTAATAGAAATATTGAATGCCAGAAATTAAAAAACAAAACAAAACAATGACTTTTAGTACATAACTGATTTCAGAAATGAACTTTTATAAAATAAAAATGTATATTAAAAACATTCTCCAAGTTCATATGAGTGTTGTAGAAGAAACTAGGGACAGATGGCCTGCTACCTGTAAGGAGGGTATGCAAATCTTGGTCCCTGCATCTAGTCATTGGGTCAGAGTGCTGAGGGTTACTGGAGTTGGTACTAGGGGTATAGACTTCTGTCTCTAACAGTATGTCTCAACTTCCTGAAGCAAACCCTTAATTTAAGGTTAGGACCTAAAAGAATTTGGTGGGGAGTTTCATCAATCCCACAGTAAAGATGCTTTGCAAGCATATATTTACTTAATAAGTTCTATCATTGTGGTAGAATTTCCTGAAACATACTGAGAAGTTAGGAATCATCACTGAATCCCAGATCCCTAAAATTTGCTGATGGTTACACTATACCTATCAGAATAACCAGGGAGTTAGAAACTCAAAGATATGCTATGATCTTCTAAGAAGAAAAAATCTTGCCTGGGTCAGTTTTTAGATGATTTGCAAATCATCTAAGACTATTATGGTCTAGGGTTGTCAATTCCCCAATTTATTTATTTATTTATTTATTTATTTATTTATTTATTTATTTATTTATTTATTTATTATTTATTTTTTTTTTATTTTTTATTTATTTATTTATTTTTTTTGCTATGTTGCCTGGGGTTACTTAAACCTGCAGACTCAAATGATCCTTAGCCTCAGCCTCCCAGGTAGCTGGGATTACTGGCTTCCCAATTTGCTTTTAAGACAGAACAAATATGTGACCATCTTGCATGTTACAGAATATTGAAATTTATAGGAAACAAGCAAGCCAAATTCTTGATTAGAAAAGACAGCAGGCCAGATTCAATCTATAGGCTGCCAGTTTGCCCTCTGGTCTCTTTGACAGGAACAGTCCTGAGGTGGCCTGCGCATTTGGAGCAAGTCAGCAAGCAACCTGAGTGCATAGGGGCAGCCCAAACTGGAAAAGGAAATTTGGTATGAAAGGCCAAAATAATTTAGCTGCAGGAATTTGAAGGATAAAAAACAAGGTGTTGAAACAGATGAAGAAGGCCGGGCACGTTGGCTCGTGCCTGTAAGCTTCAGCCTATGAAGCGGCAGCGCCTAGGGATTGCGGTTTGAGTCCTGCCTGAGGCCCGTAGCGAGACCTAGCTCCAAAAAATAGCTGGATGTGGTGGCACACGCCTGTAATCCCAGCTACCTGGGAAGCTGAGGCTAGGAATTGCTTGAGTCTGTGGTACCCCTGGCAACGAGAGCCTGCGGTTCCACGGGCAAAAATAGCAAGATCTAGTCTCAAAAAAAAAAAAAAAAAAAGAAACAGATGAAGATACATTGACAGAAAACTACTTCCAGCCTCCTTCCACCCCAAGAGAGAATGTATGTCACAGCTCACCCCTAGCCCTCGTTATCCTAGGACACAAGCAGCCCCAGAAATTCTTAGAGACAATCATTTAGCCTAGTGGCCACTGAGGCCAGGTGGGGAGCAGGTAAACCACACCTGACCAACTGCAGGATCTTCAAACTCAGCGCACACAGGCTGATGGATTGGATGACTGAATATGGGAACTAGGCAGAGTTAGAAAGAAACTCATAGATATGCTATGGTCTTCTAAGAACTAAACAAAAGGGTCAAGACTTACAGACAGGGGGAGCTTGCAGAGTGATTGACTTAATCAACATCTGCTATACAGTTATAAGTATCTGCTATACTAAGGCATTGGAACAAGACAGTTGTTTTCTAGGAAAAATATATATTTTTTTCTTTACTCACACACAGCAGTTCTGATATAGATGTGGATTTTCATACTACACACCCAGAAATTCTCTGTGACAGCAGTTGGGTTTTCTATAACTCAACAAAGTTCTGACTCTATCTCTGGATTTAGTATCAGAGCCTACAAGTTAAGGACTCTGTCCCGCATGACTGCTCCCTCTTCTGATGTCAATTGCAAGTCCCAGGTTGACCTGATATAAATCAATTTCCTCAATAGTGACGCCTTCAGTTTAATAATTTGCTAGAATGAATTGCAGAACTCAAGAACACACTTTTATCAGTTTATCACAAACATTATAATGAACATCACAGACAGACCAACAGAGGTGACACATAGGACAAAAATCATTGTTTTACCATCTCAAGGTTTGTCAGTCTTCCAGTAATTCTTTGTATTTACCAGTCTAAAATTCTTCAAACCTTATCCCCATGTAAGTCCCTGCTTCTCCCCACAGTGGTGAGACCTTATAGACCTCACTAAGGTATATATATAGTTAACTATGTTCAACTATACATATATATATAGAGAGAGAGAGTCAACTATGTCCTCAAGTTTGTCATACTTGATAAAATCTGAATTCTTTCCACCAGCTATTGTCTCTCAAATATTGGCTCAGGAGCTTGCAAATAGCTAAATCCCATGCTCCTATAACAACCCTAGGTGCCATGGAAACTATACAAATAGTGACCCCTCCTTCTCTTAAAGGTAGACTGAGCACTAGCATGTTGACCCCAACTACCTAAGAGGAGGCTGAGGGTTTGCCAGAACTCCCCAAAGTTTGTGTTCAGAAAGAAGCAAAAATGGGACTCTGAAATACTGAGAAACATAACAAAGGAACTGATACAACTAAACCAAACAAAGTCTAGAACTAGTAATACTGCTAATGTGGAAGGGTAGAGGCAGAAACGGGTGGGGAGAGATAATATATAATAAAAAGATATGGCTACTCTGGGGGGAATGGGGTATGGTAATGTATATCTGGACCTATCTTTTAATCATAATGGTTGTGTCAACCATTTTTACCTCAAAAATAAGTAAGTAAAAGAAAATTTAAAACAAACAAGCAAGAATGAGGCTTTATAATGGATTTTTAAGTTTAATTTCATAACAGAAATGGTGTTTCTTGTAGTGTTAAGCATTGATAAAGAAATTATATGAAGTATAACATGGTAAGTATCAAAAAAAGTGGCTTGATACCATCTTCAAAAAGTTCCTTGAAGTGCAATGTAGTGACTGAAGACTTTGCCACTGGATTTGGAGTTTGTATCTCAGTTCTGTAACTTAACCAGACATATGATTTTGCTTGATTGCTTCTGGCTCTCCAGACTGCAGTGAGGGAATAATTAAGTTATTTCACAAAATTATTTAGAAGATAAAATGAGTAAGAAAAAATACATATAAGAATTTCATTGTTACTGACAATATAAATGCTTGGAAATGATTGCTAAAAGTAATAAAGCAAATATAGAAAATAGCTGACATCTTCTTACAGGAGGCTTCCTGCATTGTGGCTTTCTGTAAGTATGCTGTCTACATGACATTCCTGATCACCTTCAGCACTCAGAAGACTTGAAAACATTTCTCTTTCTCTCAAAGTCAGTAACCCAAATACAGCTCTTGTTAAACACTCCAAAGATGAAAATAGTACAAGAAATAGCAAGGGCAGGATAACAGTGGAGTAGACAAGTGTGTTTTAACATCTTTAAAAATAAAAATGGCTCTGCCTTCCCTCATTTACACCTGGGGCCTTAGACCAAGTGACCAGATGTGTTGCATTGGGTGGATAACCTTGGCACTTCAGGTGAACTGACAGACACAGAGACTTACGCTGCTGTTCTAAGAAGGAGATCACTTTCTATCTTCTCCTTTTTCCCCTCTCTGTACTTCCTTCTTTCTCTTTCAATTTCTTTGTCAAAATTAGTCTCCAAAGTAAAACCTGTCTTAAGGTGTTAGAAAGGAATGAGCTCTCCATCTAAAAAGTCTTGTCTTCTATATAGTTTGCACTTTGAAGACAATTCCATCCAGAAGGGTAGAAAACAAAGAAAGAAAATTGCATTGATCTTCCAGTAGGCATGGAATAAAATCAAATTTCTTGTGTCAGTTAACTTCATCATCAGGGTCACTGAGGTAGTACCGTGACATACTGTGGGCCTAGCACCCCAGAGGATACATCTGCTCTCATGTCCACTGATGAAAATTCCAGGTGGCCAACATCTTTTCCCCATTTGTTCCTTTCCACATGAGATCAGGGATGTATTTTTATATTAAAGCCTTGTCACCAGCCATTAGCTTTAAAACCCATAGAATGCCGGGGTCACAGAGATGCACAGTTTCCAGAGGAGCGTGATAACTGCTGTTGGGAGGTGTCTGGGCTGCTGACTCCAGACCCTGATGGGGCAAAAACATGCCACTAGATGACTCTGTTTTTATGGGACATAAAGAGAAACACAGGAAATGAAAGTCACTGGCACATGCATTGTACTATGAAAAATGACGCAAGAAAATTGGACACCATTCATTCTGAAGCTGTTCACACCTGGGTAGTCCCCTAGCATGTTAGGCAATCTCATCATAATCCCAATACCACATCTATATTGAAAATTAACACGGGCCATCTTATTCCTGAGGACAATGACCAAAGAATAAAAATGTCACAAATAATGGAAACTATGGTGTGTAACAATTATTCAGCTGTCTGTGTAAATTAGACTGACATTACGGTGATTTATTCATGCTTCTTAGTGCTTGCCTTTTGTTTTCCTGCTTTCATGACAGCCTAGAACCTAACACTGACTGTGTCTGGAAGCTCCCCTGCTCTGGCTGTTTTTCTTGGTCAGCATGGAGGCTTGGAAACCATGAACAGTCTTTGTATGTTTGACTCTTAGTTCTTTCCATCTTACTTCACACAAACTATGCTTCAGCCACACCAAGCCTCTCTCCATGTCCATCTCACAATGCTCCACAGAACTGTGCACTGTTGGATGCTGATTCTCAGGTATAGGTTTCAGGTACAGATGGAATCCTACCTCTAGCATACTGGGATAGTGACCTGGTTGTTCTGGACCTGACTTGTTCTGGACCTGTACAAATGAATAAGCCCATCTTGTACAGTTATTGTGAGTATTCAAAGAGTTTGTATAGTCCTTCAATAGATTCTTGGAAGCTTGCAAACTTTACTTGAGACAATGCATATCATCCCAGGCTTATTGAAATAAATAAGCTTTTAATGACATAAATAAGAGTTTTTATGACTTACCTAACTTGTATATATAGACCCAAAACATTTCTAACATTATGTAATCCTTCCTATTTATGCAGTCATTATTTTGGAACCCATATATTCTAGTTCAGGGTTGAAGGTGGCTGAAATCTCTTCCAGCAAGGTGGGGCTCAAGATAGGAGCCAGTCCTGGACAGGATGCAATTACCTCACAGACCACATACACCCAACAGATACACACACACACACACACACACACACATACACACACACACTCAGACTGGGAACTCTGCGATATCAGTTAATGTCCTTGGGACATGAGAGGAAAGCAAGAGTACTGAGATACAACCTATGCAGATATATGTAAACGTGCAAACTCCACACAATGTTGCAAAGTCCTCATCAACATCATAATGAAATCAATCTCACAAGACATTTGAGACCTTGCTATAAACAAAATGTCTAGAACAAGATCTGACTGAGTCAGTCCCCAGAGTTCTAAGCAGTACTACAGACTTTACGGTTTTGCCTTTTCTTCTGCCTGAATACATTTAACTACATTTTCCTTCCTTCTGTTTCCTTGTACTAAAGAGGGACACTGCCTCACTTACTGAAACAAGGCTGAACATTTCCCCTCAGGCATTCCCATGTCACTGGCCCAACCTTATGATATGGCCCTGCTGCTCATTGTCTGTCATTGTCTCTCTGCAAGTGTCTTTAAGGACAAGGTCATTGTGTTTGTTTCTTTCCAAGCTTTTCCCATGGAAGCTTCTCAGTCAGGATGAATAAGTAACCGATAAATTGTCTACCCTATGGAAACAAATAGAATCAGTGATATTTATAAAATGTGGAAGAAAGCTTAGTGTGATGAATTCAGTCCTTTTCATAAACTACTACATGAAGGGATGTTTTTGTTTTTGACTCAATTCACCTGTCATATCTCCACCAGGTCTAACTGAAATGGATACTTGTAATTTATCAATCACCATGGCTATTGTGGAGATATCCAAATAATATGAACTCTAATGTATATTTTTAGAGGATATTTTATCTGTTTAGCTTTCTGTGACACCTAACTTACTGGGCTCAGGTCCAAACCTGGACTTCCTTTTTTCTACATCAACTTGTGCTCACCCTATTGTGAAAAGGCCGCATTCACAGGAGATGCCACAGATGAACTTTCTAGGGGCTCACATACTGTTGCAGCTGAATATACACTACGTTGGCCAAAGTTTGCAGGATAATGACCCAAAACAATCCTGAGGGCAACATAGCCAGAATAGAACATTTCCCCCCCTTGGTTGGACTTACATTTCTTTATGGATTTCTCTCCACCACACCCCACCCCCCGCCCCACTTTTCCTGTAGGAACTTTCTAGCTTCTTGGTTTCTCTCATTAGGAAGAGTCTGGTCATCTGAGTTTCAGTTTCAGTCCTACCACTGATAAAGATATATCATTCATGCCTCTATGACTCGTTTTCACTTGGTGTAAAATAAATAGTACACCTCTTTTGGTCATTAATATAAAACAGTTTGTTATTGGAGTCTCGTGCTAAAATAAGTGCTTTGCTAATCCAAAATATTTTAATTGTCTGTCCCTTGATGACTGAAATGCTTATGGTTTATATGTTTTTTAAAATTCCATAGTTTAAAAACTATGGTTAAAGTTTTTAGTAAATTTGAAAGTGTGTCCTTTCTTCTGTGTAGAAAAGAAAAGAAAAAGAATTGAGCCTAATAATGTCTCTGAAAGTAACTATTGTTTTGGAGTGGAGTTGCTCTCTTTAACTGATTGCATATTTCTAGGAGTCAAAAATTACCATCACAGCGTACTCTTCCTACAAAACTACCATGTGTAAAACTTGTGTGTTTTAAGAGGATGATGAAAATTTTGAAGTGATAGTATAGGCTATAAGATATTACATCAACTGAGGTTGAACTACTGCCAAATATAGTTGTTATTAAAGAAACAGTTTTGGTATTGGGCCTATAATTTAATTTTTTAATTCACTTTCATGATTTAAAATATATTTTACTGTAAGAGTATGACAATTAAATTTGTTAGATTAGAACACATTAAACATTCTAATTATTTTTTAGTGTAATTTACATATATAATATATAAAAGTGTTATATGCAACTGTTATTAATTAATCCTAATCTCTAAAATTCACAAAAATTTGTTCTAGTTTTATTAAATATGCTATCATCATTCATACTAAATAATTATATAGTTCCATCATTGAGATTCATTTTATGCAAACAAATGGATTCTTTTCAAGTTAATGAATCATGAACTCATTAAATAGTATATCACTTGAATTAACATTTCTTTCATTAATTACAATTTTAATATGTGCTCTACTAAAATTCATA
The DNA here is from genome assembly GCA_004024945.1 of Uropsilus gracilis. Lineage (NCBI taxonomy): Eukaryota > Metazoa > Chordata > Mammalia > Eulipotyphla > Talpidae > Uropsilus > Uropsilus gracilis. The sequence goes on from PVHY01002820.1 coordinate 76,364, forward strand.
ATGGAGAGAGAGGGTATTTAAAATAAAATGCAACCCCTCATTCTTGATTAATGATGAGTTAGTACTTGAGTCTGCTAAATTCCCCCTTTGCTTTCCCAGGAATGGAGGAGAAAGCAGTATTGACAGAAATTTATGGCAATGGTCATGGACAATGTAACAAAGTTAGTGTGGAAAAGGAGAGTACTTCCTCCCTTTATTGTGAACATGGACATGGGATTTGTGATTCTCAGTTGAGATAGGGATGATCATAGCTGAGCTTTTCCAGGACACTGTAGGGCACATTCTCAATGAGATACTGCTTGACGCTGTGGGATCCACAGAGCTGCAGAACTCTTGCACCTCTGTCCCTCACTAATAAATAATAGTGTCCCTCCCCAACTGGCACTGCCTCCCAGATTCAAAAAGATTACTAGGGCCTTTGTTCCCAAGTATCTCTCCTGACTTAACCCTCTATGACCAGATGGGGTTGTGCATTGTGCATAATGCCTGGCCTTTGGGCAGAATGTCTACCAACTCTTTACTTTTATTCTTTAAAAAAAATTCCAGGTAACTCCTAGCACTTAATAACAGTTTTTCTATCAAATTACCAGTTTTCCCTTCCTCACATTCTATTCTGGGGTAGTGTTTACACAAGAAATTAAAGCTGTTTTATTTGTACTCTGAATTTGATTCAAAAGATATCCAATTGATGCCTGGAAGTTCACCCTATTAGCAGCATGTTTTCTTTACCATGTTAAGCTCACCTCAGTCACCCTTATTCAGGCTGCTCTCCTGCAGCCTCAAAGCACTAATTGTCCTCGGAAGTTATAAGCTTCCTACGGATGTCATAACAAATGTTCACAAGTCTCATGGCTTGAAACAGCGGATTTATTCTCTCACAGTTCTTGACCTCAGAAGTCTGAAACCATGACATCAGTAGGGCTTTGCACTTCTGAGCACTTGGAGAGAAAAATCCTTCCTGTGCATCTTTCTTTGCTTCTAGCATTCCTCATATTGTGACTGTCTTTGTACCTACTGGAGCTTCATTTGGCTGTTTTCTTTTAGTCCTAAGGTACCCAGTCCCTTCTTTTGTCTTAAAAATAATCAGTCATTGAATTTGGCACCCACTCTAAAATCAGGTGATGTTTTCTCAAGGTCATTAACCTGATTATGTCTGGTAAAGTCCATTTTTCAAGTGAAATCCATTTTTAGATTCTAAGAGTTAGGATTTAGAAATGTATGTGGGGGACCACTTTAGTGAACTATAGGAGTGAGTTTCAAGGAAGAGAACTCAGAAAGATAGGTGGCAGATATTGAGGAAACACTTGCCCAATTTCCTCCAGTGATCTTATTCAGAAGGCACATATTTACTCTCATTTCAGGTTCTCAGGTCAGAGTTCTGGTCTCCTTGATATAGTATGATTTTATGCACAGAACAGGGAAAGGAAGTGTCATTATGGAATATTTTTGGCTGCAGATAAGAGAAGATACAAATATAATGGCTTAAACAAAGAGGTTATTTTTTCCCATATAACAGGAAATCTGGAAATAAGTAACTGTTGTTGATTCATCAGTGGCCTAAACTTATTAGGGCATATTTACAAAGTTCCTGGATATTTCCTCATGTCTGTCACTTCACAAGATGACTGATACAACTCCACACTGCAAGTGTGTATTCAAGGCAGGAAGAAAAAAAAAAGGAGAACATCTTTCCATATAGTTTTTTATTTAAAAGGCAAAGTCTTCCCTGGAGGCCCTGGCAGACATTCATCTGTATTTCATTGAATGAATCTATGAGCCCCTCTAAATGTAACTACCCATTTAGAATATAGTCATGCCTGAAATGGTCATAATCATTAAAAACTTTATTTAAATGTAATTATAAGCGGACTGAGTTTTACTGGCCCAGGGAAAGACAACATGATGGTGAAGAGCTCGCACCCATCAGCTAGGTGGGGCTCAGGTCAGGGCTCCAGCCAGCACTGGACTACTTAATGTTGCCAAGGCAATGCACCTGTGAGATAGGGTGGGGCCCATGAGCTTTGTAACTGAATGGGCCTCTGCTATTCAGGCTGAGGCAAGGACTGAGTTTTACTGGCCCAAGAAAAGACAACTTGTCGATCAAAAGCTTGCATCACAGCAGCCCAGAAGCATCAGATGCAGACTAGAGAAACAAGGAAACCCACTAACCAAGAGTGTCAAGACACCCCAGTCAAAAAGGTTCCTATGACAAGCCCGAGACACTCGGAGGCACTAAAAATACTTAAGACCCATCAAATTAAAAGAGGAGAAACAAAAAAAAAGAAGACAGACGATACAATAGAAACCACATCTAATCACCACATCTACTCTCTGAAAAGGAACTTATCCCCCCAAATAGCCAACTGAAACAAGATATAATCACCACAGCAGCAAAAGCACAAAGGCAGAATTAACCACAACTAGATAGTCTTCAACATGCCATCTAATACTAGAGCAGTAGTCTCTCAATACATAGAGCAAGTCCAAAAGGAAAACACAGAAAGTATTTGCATTCTTACAAATACTCAAGCAAGCCCTAAGAAGAAACAACTCACCACCAAAGGATAGACAATCTGCAGAAACCAACATGGTAGACATGGAAGAAATTCTTCACATGTCAGACAAAGAATTCAAAATCAATGTGATAAAAGCACTCAAAGAGGTCAAGGAAGAGGAAAAAAAAAAGGGAAAGCAAGAGGTTAGAAGCTTTCAACGAACTAAAAGAACTAGCAGAAAAAATATAGAAAAGAATGCAACAAAATGAGCAGTATCATTGACAAACAGAAAAATGAAATTGAAACCCTAAATAAGAAGCTGAAGGAGATAAAGTGTATAAGAGGAGCAATAGAAGAGCTAAAAAATGCAGGAAATCACAAGGAAAGCAGATTAGAAGAAATAGAAGAATGAATCAACACATTAAAGGATACAGAAGTAGAAAGGATGAAGAGAGAGAAAAACCAAATAACAAGAGAGAAGAAAAAATCAGAGATCTGTCAGATACCCTAAAAAAACCAAATATAAGAGTAGTTTGAATCCCAGAAGGAGAAGAGGCAGGCATAGGATTAGAAAGGCTTTTCAATGAAATAATGGATGAGAATTTCCCAAACCTGAAAAAAGAAATGAAAATAGACATACAGGAAGCAAAAAGGACACCAAATCACTTTAACGAAAAAGAACCATAGCAAGACACATTGTAGTAAAACTTTCAAGAGCCATAAATAAAGAAAAAACTCATGAGAATACCAAAAGAGAGGAAACAGATAACCTACAAAGGAAAACCAATTAGACTGACCTCAGATTTCTCAGAAGAGACACTCCAAGCATGGAGAAAACAGGACCACATCTCCAAAACACTCCACGACAAAAACTGCCAACCAAGAATACTCTACCCAGTACAACTGTCCTTTCTTTATGAAGGAAAAATTAGAAAAATTAGAATCAGACAAAGCCTCCAGAAATTTGCCACTCTAAGAACTCCTGCAAGAAGCCCTAAGATCAAAACATGCAGAAGAATAAAAATAACAAATAATAAGAAGAAAGTAAAACAAAACCCCAATGACCACAAGGAAACCAATGTTAGAACCTCAAACATCAATAATTACTCTAAATGGCTAAACTCATCAATCAAAAGAATTGCATACTGGATTAAAAGACAGAATCCAACATTCTACTGCCCCCAAGAAACACACCTAATCCCAAAAGACAAACATAGATTGAAGGTAAAATGATGGAAATCAATTCTACAAGCAAATGCCCCCTCAAAAAAGGCAGGGGTAGCCATTCTTATAGCAGAGAAAGCAGATTTTAAAATTTAAAAAGTGACAAAGGATAAATAACATCAACATCATTACCTAATGGTTTAAGAGTCAATCTATCAAAAAGACATAACAATTATCAACATATACTCACCAAATGAGGGTTCACCAAGATTCATAAGAGAGCTCCTAAGAGAACTGAAAACAAATATAGATGAAAATACATATGTAGTAAGAGATTTAAACACCCTACTATCAACAAAGGACAGATCAAAAAAACAAAAGCTACACAAAAGCACAAAAGCCTTAAAAGAAGACTTAGATAAAATGGATCTAATAGCTATCTAGATCAGACAATAAAGGTATCAAACTAGAAATCAACAATGCAAAGAAAGCAAGAAGAACATCGAACACTTGGATATTGAATGACATTCTACTAAATGAAGAATGGGTAATTGAAGAAATTAAAACTTACTTAGAAACAAACAACAAAGAAGACACAAATTTCCAAAATATCTGGGATGCAGCAAAAGCATATCTAAGAGGAAGGTTCATAGAAAAACAAGAAACTAACCAAAAACCCATATCAAAAACCAAGAAACTAATCAAAAACCAAGAAACTGACCAAAAAAATTGCTTGAAATAATAAACCAGTTCAGTAAGGTAACCAGATATGAAATCAACACACAGAAATCAGTATCTTTCCTATAAGCAAAAAAGTCAAATAGAAGAAGAAGAAATCAGAAAAACCATCCCATTTGCCATTGCACCAAAAAAAAAAAAAAAAAATGCCTGGGAATAAACCTAACAAAACACATGAAAGAACTATACAAAGGGAATTTTAGAATGCTGCTAAAAGAGATAGAAAAAGATATAAGGAAATGGAAAGACACTCCCTGTTCATGGATTGGAAGAATTAATATCATCAAAATGGCCATCCTACCAAAAGCAATCTACAGATTCAATACAATCCTGATAAAAATCTCAATGACATTTTTTAAAGAGATAAAACAAAAAATTACTGAAATTTATATGGAATAACAAAAGACCTCGAATATCAAAAAAGACTCCTGACCAGAAAAAAAGAGAATGGAGGCATTACAATTACAATTCCAAACTTCAAACTATACTACGGAGTCATATTAATTAAAACAGCTTGGTACTGGTACAAAACAGACAATCAGATCAATGGAACAGAATTCAATGCCCAGAAATAAAACCACACATATACAGTTACCTAATCTTTGACAAACGAGTGAGAAACTTATATTGGAACAAAGATAGCCTCTTCAATAAATTGTGCTGGGAAAATTGAACTTAAATCTGCAAAAAAATGAACCAAGACAATTTCCTCACACCATGTAGAAAAATCAATTCAAAATGGATAAAAGACTTAGATGTCAGACCTGAAACCATAACATATATAGAGGAAAACTTGGACAAAACACTCCATGAATTACAATTCACAAATCCCTTTCTGAAAACATCTACAGATGGCAAAAAAAAAAAAAAAAAAAAAAAAAAAAAAAAAAAAAAAAAAAAAAAAAAAAAAAAAAAAAAAAAAAAAAAAAAAAAAAAAAAAAAAAAAGAAGATGAAGAAGAAGGAAAATATAAACAGAGATGGGACTACATCAAACTAAAAAGCTTTTGTACAGCAAAAGAGACAGCAGAAAAAACAAAAAGAAACCCAACCAAATGGGAAAAAAAATTTGTCCTCCACAAGAGTGATAAAGGTTTAATACTGAGATCCACAAAGAACCCACACAACTTAACAAAACAAGAAGCCCAATCAAAAAATGGGGAGAAGAAATAAAAAGATACTTCTCCAAGGAGGAAATACAAATGGCCAACAGGCACTAGCAATCGGGGAAATGCAAATCAAAACGACAATGAGATAACACCATACACCAGTAAGAATGGTCCACATCCAAAGAATGGGCAACTACAAGTGCTAGCAAGGATATGGAGAAAAAGGAACACTCTTATACTGCTGGTGGGAATGTAAAACAGGTCCAACCACTATGAGAAGCTGTGTGGAGGACCCTCAAATTAATGAAAATGGAACTACCATTTGACCCAGCAATTATTCTCCTGGGAATCTACCTTAAGGAGACCTCAATGTAGGTACAATGGGACACCTGTGCTCAGATGTTTACTGAAGCACTATTTATAATTGCAAGGACTTGGAAGCAACCTAAATGCCCAAAACAGATGACTGGATGGAAAAAATGTGGTATATATACACAATGGAATATTACTCATCAATTAAAAATGATAAATTTGATGATTATAATAACATGGATTTACTTAAAAGAAATCATATTAGCAGAAACAAGTCAAAAAGACAGAAACCAAATGGTTTCACTAATACATGGGATGTAGAAAAAAAAATAAACAAAAGCCATGAGGAAAAGCCAAAACAAGCTAATTACCAAACTGAAGCACACAACTTGGGGCAAGGGGGGAAAGGGGAAAATGGTCTGGGGGGGGGGATTACAAACATGTGATTTCAATCTCTGGGATTACAAACATGTGAAATTTATATATAAATAAAATTTTAAAATATAAGAAAATAAAATTAATTATAAAATTCAATGAAAATCTATATACAAACTTCTGAAATGTATTTTTTGTTTTTGATTATCAATTGAGCCTGTGCTTTTTCCAGGAAAAATTGATTCAATAACATGCAGGCCAGGTTCTCATCTTGCTGCATCCTGAAGAGTTAGACATACCCTTCCATAGGTTACAGGAGTCCATGATGACTTTCCCCAAAGGATTGACATATAAGACTATTCTGATGATAGTGCATAATTTTCCATAGAAGCACATGAGCTCAGTCCGGCAGGAAATGAGGCCCTCAAACTAAACAAAAGATTATGACAATATCTATCATTATCTACTTTTCCAAAATTCCATGAAAGACAGGGTTTTATTTCATATGAGAAATCAATAAGCAAGGAGTGGTTTCAATCATTTAAGAGTAGCATGACTAAAATTGGCCATAAGAGCCCACAAATGGAATTCTGACACTCATTAAATCTTCAACAATTTCAAAAGCAAATCAATGGTTGAAATATATGCTGTTTTAGAGTTATGCATTGAGTATATTTATACTCAAAACACAAACATTAGATATTTGATCTTTATGTAGTAAATGGGTGGGTTGAATATAATTTTCATTAAAAGAGTCTAGTAAGCAATATCTATTGCAATGTGCAAGAGTAACAGGCTACAAATAAACCACTCTATTGTTCTTGGCTTCATCCCCTCCCTCCAAATTTACTCCAGTTCTCATTATCAAGTACATTGCTTCAGTTCTCAGCACCTTGCCTTCCTCAAGAACAGGAAAGGATTATATTGTTAAGTTACTGCCCCAAACTGTTTCTGCATCCTAATTAGTCCCAAGTGTAGGTGAGTAGCACCAGGTTTCCAAGTGAGAGACTCATGGAAATGTAATTTGACCCTTTTGGCCAGAGAATGAAAATCAGTCTCAAATGTATTTAATAATTATTTAAAAAAAAAAAAAGATGTACCCTTCATATAGTTTCAATTTTTCACCTCTAGTTTTGTGGGTTTTTTAATTTCTAAAAATTATTTATGTAATTATAGTCTTGTAGTCCCCACATTTCTATGACCACCATGTCACCTGTGACCCATCCTGTTCTTCCCTCCCTGGTTTCACCCCCCTTCTACCTCCTTTGCTGGATATTTCATCTCTATAGTCAATTTTTTTACTATTTTTTTCCCTTTCTTTGATTTATCTCTATTCCACAAATAAGTGAGATCATCCAGCATTTATCTTTTTCTTTCTGATTAATTTCAGCTAGCATAATTCCTTACAGCTCAATCCATGTTGCTGTGATGTTATCTATAGTTTAAAAGAATTTTTATCATAAGTAGTTGAAAAGCAATCTGATTCTTGAAGTTATTTTAAAGAATGCAATCTGGCATGTTGACATTGATAAATGAAATGGTTACTTCACACTTAACATACATGCAATGTATGTTTAATATTTCTTTGCTTAATATCATCTAGTTAAAATATCTGAATATGCTCTTCTTAAATGTATAGCAATTTATATTGCTCCTTTTCCAAAATATGGATCATTTTATTCCAATTTTTCATATTTTCATATTTGAAAGTCTTATTAAACAGCTTACAACTGTTTAATACATACATATATTTATTTTTTGAGGAACTATATTATTTGATATCTTTTTTAATATTAAATAATTTATATATAAATTTCACACCTTTGTGATCTCTGGGGTTCACCCCCCCCTCCCTGATCAGTTCCACACTGTCCCAAACCCCCCCCCAAGTTGTGTACTTTAATTTGGTTGTTGGCTTGTTTTGACTTTCTTCATTACTTTTTGTTTATCTTTCCCATGTCCCATATAATAGTGAAACTGTTTGGTTTCTATCTTTTTCTGACTTGTTTCTGCTAATATGATTTCTTCTAAGTACATCCATATTATCATAAAATAATCCAATTTGTTGTTTTTAATTGATGAGAAATATTCCATTGTGTATATATACCACATTTTTTTTCATCTAGTCCTCTGTTTTGGGACATTTCAGTTGCTTCCAAGTCCTTGCAATTATAAATAGTGCTGCAGTAAACATCTGAGCACAGGTGTCCCATTGTACCTACATTGAGGTCTTCTTAGGGTAGATTCCCAAGAGAATAATTGCTGGGTCAAATGGTAGTTCCATTTTCATTAATTTGAGGGCCCTCCACACAACTTTCCATAGAGCTTGGGCCCGTTTACATTCCCACCAGCAGTATATGAGTGTTCCTTTTTCTTCATATCCTTGCTAGCACTTGTAGTTGCCCATTCTTTGGATGTGGACCATTCTTACTGGTGTAAGGTGGTATCTCATTGTCGTTTTGATTTGCATTTCCCTGATTACTAGTGACATTGAACAAGAGCAATTTTTCATGTGCTTGTCAGCCATTTGTATTTCCTCTTTGGAGGAAATCTTGTTAGTTCTCCCCATTTTTTGATTTGGCTTCTTGTCTTGCTTTTGTTTAGTTGTGTGAGTTCTTTGTGGATCTTCATTATTAACCCTTATCTCTCTTGTGGAGGGCAGAATTTTTTTCCCCTTTGTTTGGGCTTCTTTTTTTTTCTGCTCTCTCTTTTGCTGTACAAAAGATTTTTAGTTTGATGTAGTCCCATCTGTTTATGTTTTCCTTCATTTTTTCCAGCAAGGGATTTCAGAATTGTACTTCATGGAGGGTTTTTCCGAAGATTTCTTCTGTATACGTTATGCTTTCTTCTATATATGTTATGGTTTCAGGTCTTTTACCCATTTTGAGTTGGTTTTTGTAAAAGGTGTGAGGATGTCATCTTAGTTCATCTTTTTTGCAGGTTCCAGCACAATTTACTGAAGAGGCTATCTTTGTTCCAATGTAAATTTTTCTCTCCTTTGTCAAAGATTAGTTGACTATACATGTGTGGTTTTATTTCTGAGCACTCAATTCTGTACCAATGTTCTAATTGTCTGTTGTATCAGTACCATGCTGTTTTAGTTATTATGGCTTTGGTGTATAACTTGAGGTCTGGAAAAGTTAGGCCTCCATTTTTTTCTTTTTCTTTTTAGCCAGGAGGCATTTTGATATTCGAGGTCTTTTGCTATTCCATGTGAACTTCTGTAATTTTTTTTTTCCTCTTTAAAGAATGTCACTGGAAGTTTTATAGGGATTGCATTGAATTTGTGGATTGCTTTTGGAAGGATGGTCACTTTGATGATGTTAATTCTTCCAATCCATGAGCAGGGAATGTCTTTCCATTTCTTTATGTTTTCTTCTGTTGCTTTTATCAGCATTTTAAAGTTTTCTTTATATAGATTTTTCATGTGTTTTGGTAGGTTTGTTCCCAGGTATTTAATTGTTTTTCATGTGTTGGTAAATGGGATGGCTTTTTAAATTTCTTCTTCTTGGTTTTTTGTGTATAGGAAAGCTACCAACTTTGGTGTGTTGATTTTGTATCTGGCTACCTTACTGAACTGGTTTATAATTTCAAGTAGTCTTTCTCTGGATTTTTTGGATTCCTCTATATAGAGAATCATGTCATCTGCGTATAATGATAGCTTTAGTTCCTCTTTTTCTATTTGTATATCTCTTATGTCTTTCTCTTGCCTTATTGACCTAGATAAAACTTCGTGTACAATGTTAAAAAGTGAGGAAATTGGGCATCCTTGCCTTGTTCCAGATCTTAATTGAAATGATTTTAGTTTTTCCCATTTAGGATGATGTTTGTCATAGGCTTGTCATAGATTGCTTTTATTATATAGATGTATGTTCCTTTAATCCCCAATTTCTCAAGGGCTTGTATCATGAGTGGATGCTGGAGTTTGTTAAATGTTTTTTCTGCATCTATTGATATGATCATGTGATTTTTGTTTTTCTCTTTGTTAATGTGGTGTATTATGTTAATTGATTGCTGGATGTTGAACCATCCTTGTGCCCCTGGGTTAAATCCCACTTGGTCATGATGAATAATGCTTTTTATGCATTGTTGGATTCGATTTGCCAGGATTTTGTTTAAAATTTTTTGCATCTGTGTTCATTTGGGAAATTGGTCTATAGTTTTCTTTCTTGGTGCATCCTTATTTGGTTATGGTATGAGTGTGATGTTTGCTTCATAGAATGTGTTTGGCAGTTTTCCCTCTCTCAATTTTTTGGGAAAGTTTTAGTAGTGCAGGCATTATTTCATGTTTGAGCATCTAGTAGAATTCCTGGGCTCTTGCTTTTAGGTAGTTTTGATGATTGCTTCTATTTTGCTGCTTGTAATTGGTTTATTTAAGTTCCCTATATCTTCTTTGTTCAATTTTGGGCAATTGTATCTGTCTAAGAATCTGTCCATCTCATTTAGGTTGTATTTATTTCCATATAGTTGTTCATAGTAATTGCTTATTATGTTTAGGATTTCATTTGTGACTGTTGTAATTTCTCCTCTCTCATTTGTGATCCTGTTTATTTGAATTTTTGCTCTTTCCTTTGTGAGCTTTGCAAGGGGTTTATCAATTTTATTTATTTTTTCAAAGAACCAGTGTTTGGTTTATTTGATCTTCTGGATAGTCTTTTTGGTTTCTAGGTTATTCATTTCTTCTTTTATTTTTATTATTTCTTGTCTGCTGCTGGATTTGGGGGGTTTTGTTGCTCTTTTTCTAATCTTTCAATTTGGGAGTTAAGGTTATTTCTTTGGTTATTTTCTTTCTTTTTGATATGCACTTGTGTTGTTATGAAACTTCCTCTTAGAGATGCATGTGCGTTTGAGAAGGAGTATTCTTTTCCCTGTGGGTGTAGCTTCCTGTAGATATCTCTTAGGTCCATTTTGTCTAGATCTTCTTTTAAGGTTTTTGTGCTCTTCTGTAGTTTTTTTTTTTTTTTTTTTTTTTTTTTTTTTTTTTTTTTTTTTTTTTTTTTTTTTTTTTTTTTTTTTTTTTTTTTTTTTTTTTTTTTTTTTTTTTTTTTTTTTTTTTTTTTTTTTTTAATCTGTCCTTTGTTGAGAGTGGGGTGTTAAGTCTTCTACTACATATGTATTTTTACCAATATTTGTTTTCAGTTATCTTAGTAGGTATCTTATGAATCTTGGTGCACTCTCATTTGGTGAGTATATATTAATAATTGTCTTTTTGATGGGTTGACCCTTGAACCATTAGGTAGTGATCTTCTTTATCCTTCATCACTTTTTTTATTTTGAAATCTGCTTTTTCTGCTATAAGAATGGCTACCCCTGCCTTTTCAGGGGCCCATGTGATTATAAAATTATTTTCCATCCTTCAATCTGTGCTTAGCTTTTGGGATCAGGTATGTTTCTTGGAAGCAGCAGAATGTTGGGTTCTGTCTTTTAATCCAGTCTGCAACTCTGTGGCTATTGACTGATGAGTTTAGTCCATTGACATTTAGAGTAATTATTGATGTTTGAGGTTCTAACAATGGGTTCCTGGTGGTCATCTGGGCTTCTGTTTTAGTTTCTTCTTCTCCTTTTAAAATTATTTGTTCTTTTATTCTTCTGCAAATTTTGGTCTTAGGGCTTCTTGCAGAATTCTTGGAGTGGTAGCAAACTTTTTGGTGGTAGTAAACTTCCAGAGGCTTTGTCTGAGAAAGTTCTAATTTTTCTAATTTTTTTTTAAGAGTATCTGACAGATCTTGGATTTTTCTTCTGTCTTTTTACTTTGTTTTTCTCTCTTTTTCTTTCTTCGTCCTCTCTACTCTGTGTCCACTAATGTGATAATTTGTTCTTTTTTCCTCTAGTAGGCTTTCCTGGCTGTTCCCTGCATTTTTGAGCTTTTCCATTGCTTCTCTTAGAAACTGTATCTTATTCAGCTTCTTATTTAGGGTTTCAATCTCATCTTCTGTTTGTGAATGATATTACTCATTTTGCTTCATTCTTTTTTATATTTTTCTACTTCTTCTCTTAGCTCATTGGAAGTTTCTGACCTCTTGCTTTCCCTTTTTTTCCCCATCTTCCCTTGCCTCTTTTAATGCTTTTAACAAATAGATTCTTTATTCTTTTTCTGACATATATAGCATTTCTTCCACGTCCTCCATGTTGGTTTCTGTGATTGTTCAACCTTGGTGGTGAATTATTCTTCTTAGGGCTTGCTTGAGTATTTGTATTCTCCCTCCTTCCTGTGTTTTCCCTTCAGACTTGTTCTACATATTGATTCATTGCTGTTCTAGAATTAGATGCCATGGTGAAGCTGACCAAGTTGTGATTAATTTTTACCTTTGTGCTTTTGTTGCTGTGGTGGATATATCTCGTTTCTGTTAGCTATTTGGGGAGACAAGTTACTTTTTAGTCAGTGGATATGGTGGATATATGTGGTTTTATTGTATTGTTTATCTTCTTGTTTTGTTCTTTCTCCTCTTTTAGATTGATGGGTTTTAAATGTTTTTCAATGCCCCCAAGTGTATGGTTTTATTTAGTGGTGTGCCTAGGGTTTGTTGTATAAACCTTTTTGGTTGGGGTGTCTTGACAGACTTGGGTAGTCAGTGTTCTTGGTTCCCACATATGAACCGGTGCCTCATAGTGCTTCCAGGAGCTGTACTGTGAGCAGTTTCTCCCTCTGGAGTTCCAGGCATTAAAACTCAGTCTTTGGTAAACTCAGTCTGAATGCAGGACCCTCCTTAGCCTGCAGGTGTGTTACCTTAGCAACAGGAGTTAGTTCTGTGTGACTGGGCCATTTCAGGTTCCTGGGCTATGAGCAGCTCTCCCACTCCATATACATATATTTAAATATGAAATTTAAGATTCCTGTCGCCTAGGTTCCCTTTGCTTAAAATACTCTGAATTGAATTAAGATAATTACTTTTAATATACAATGAATAACAACAGCATAATTTATCACATATTTGGATACATACATATTGAGCATGAAAATGAAAATTATGGAGAACATGTATTACTTTTTTTAAAAAATAGCTCATAATTTCATAATTCCATGAAGAAGTATATTTATATTATAACAAGCATTTAAGCTTCAGTTTATGATGATTGCAATTTTCATTTATTTGTCTTTGTGGTTACAAACATTAAAAATGCTTTATATAAACCAATAGCTGAGAATCAGAGAAATTTTTAATTATAATATTTTTATTGAGGTGAAGCTGGTTTACAACACAATAGATGTCTTAGTGTGTAGGTTAACACCTCTTCAGGTGTATCTTACTACACTCCACTTACCACCAAAGTAACCAAGTCTTCCACCATAATCCAGAGAGCCTTTTTTCCTCTTTGCTCCCTAGCCTCACCCTCCTCTTCTGGCTACCTCAGCTCTAAGATTATACAAAGATTTTTTGGTTTAATTTTGTCTATTCCTATGCTTTTCTGTATATTTCATATATGAATGGAGTCATCTAGTATTTGTCTTTTTCCATCTAATTTATTTTACCCAACATAATCCCCTCCAGTTCCATCTATGTTGTTGCAAATGGAAAGAATTCATGTTTATTTTATTAATAGCTGACTAATATTCTATTGTGCAATATGAAACACATCCTCTTAGTTTTTGTATTCTTCAGGTAGAAATCTCAGAGTGAAAATTGCTGAATACATTGTACATATGTTTTTAATATTTTAAGAGACCTCATGATGGAAGGAATTCAATGATGAAATTATCACTTGATTTCTGCACCATTTTATAAAGTATATAATCACATAGTAATCTGTTCTGCATCATGGAATTCTATATGGCAAATTACCTATGAGGAAACTTCCAATTTTGAGATTCTCAATGCTTTATACTAGTGAAAGCACAACTGTTCTTAGTGTCAAATTCCCAGTACTGGAAGTAAAGCAGCTTTTATGATTAAATTGTAATCTGTTATCTTTTATAAAATAGCCAATGATATTAGCTTCCAAACATAGGAAAACATTATTTGAATTTTTTATTGTATGGATAGATTTGTATGGACTACTAATCCCCTGATTAATATTTAAGGCTAAGGGCATGAAATTCCGAGAGTACTGAGTTTAGAAGTACAGACTGTAGCTAAGGCATAGAACCAAACCAGGCAGCAAGAAAGTTGACTGTACTCAATTCTCTGACCAACCCTACTAACTACATATGCTTTCCTTTCAACAATTCATTTCAGCTCAAGAGGGTTGAAAATCATAAATGGTACACTCGATGCTAAGACCCATAGAAATCAAATATTTAACTATCTAGGAAGATATTTAAAGGATAGTTCTTTCTGGATGGGTCCAAGTGATTCTTGGACATCATGAAAAAGACCCTGTCTCTGAGCTCTTGCTTACCCACTTACTACATCTTCAGATATTATAATTAATGCATTCTCTTACTTGGCTTTTAAAAAGTCACAGCATACCTTTAAGCACAGTGGTCATGCTTAATCTTATCAGATGTACCACTTGACCAAACTTTCTTCCTGTGCTTAACACAATTTTACTTCCTAAAACCAAAGCCTCCAAATAATAAATAACTTTGCTAACTTGTTTGAGATTTTTGATACATGTACAGTGCTTAAGATTACACACACATACATATCATCATGAGTATAAGTAAAATCATAATTAAATCTAAATATATTTTATTTTTAATAACTAACCTATTCTGATTTTTCCATATATATATATATGTACCATTCATATAGTATGTAAGTTTTAAATTAATCATTTAATCAAGTTGAATATATCACACTTAACTACTAGTGAGTTTTAGTCTTTTCTTTCTGAATATTTCTTGATGCATTGCACATGACCAGTACTCAATACAATTTCAGTGTAGATACTAATGAAGCATGCCAAGAGGACTTATTAAATAGCAAATTTTTCCTTGGCTATGTGCTCTCCAAATGTTACTAATTAAATCAGGTAGTGCCACAAATGTTCATAAAGCTAAACTCTGAACTATGAGATTGTTTCCACAAAGGAAGTATTTTATTAGCAAGTGATGCCATGTCAGGAGGACAGCAGTGCCAGTACTGAGAAAAGGTTACCTTGTCAAGTGGCAAGTAACGGGAGATTGTATTGGAAAGGAAGAATTGTGTGAACATGCACTAGTGGGAAAGTTTCTTCATTCTCAGGTCTGGCATTGGAGGGTACTGGACAATCTGGAAAAGTTAATCACAAGACTATTGATAATATTTCTGGAATGGTTTCTTTCTTCTGTGTTGTCAATTAAAACAATGGAAAGGTATTTCTAAGGCACTAATGTTACTAGCATCTTTGGAGTGAGCGGAATTACCTCCTTTAACTCTCATTATGACCTTGGGGAATGTACTTGCAGTGACTTCTAAGGCAGAGATTATATTTCCACTTCAGGCCTGACCACTCATACATCTCAAAAATAACAAAATACCTTGAGAAAGAGAAATTTCCAAAACTTGTGAAACATACTTATTATTTGTAGCTTTTGGGAAAGCTCCTGTTGAGTGAGCAGTGTTAGAAATTGAAACGGTAGTAATCCTAACAAAGAATTCTCACTAATTTATCTTAAACAAGTATTTAGGAGTAGCTGAAATCTGCTTATCTATCATTGTCATTGTCCCTCTTCATACCCACTCCAATTTACATCTAACAAATACAGAGTGCAAATAATATATATTTTCTAGTCAGTTTTTTCAAATCCTTTTAATCCCTTTTATACCTTTTCCTATAATAATCAGTTCTATTGTTGCTTTCACTTGCTTTGCAACTACCTCTAAATCAACAGTGTTGCTGGTCCCCAGAGCCAAAGTGGCCTGGAGAAACAATGGAAATTTATTCATTTTGTCAAAGAGTTCAAACATGACAACACAAATCTGAAGCAGGATATGTCTCTGATGTACATGCTATAAAAAGATATGATGCCTATACCTTTTCCATGAAGTGTGTGTTGTTGTTTTTTTTTTTAACAATAAGTAGTAAGTAAATTCAAACAATTTTCAGAGTAAAGATAAATTATTGTGATGTGCCACTATCTACATATTTGAATTTATTTTCAAGCTCACAAGTTATTCATTTACATCATAGATAAAGGAATGGAAATGATTAAAAGTTTTACATGAACCTTGGTGACAACGTATTTCATTTCAAAAGAATATTATAAGTATTACATGTTGTTGTTAGTATATCTAACAACATGTATATCATGGAATATCCATGTATATCATGGAAATGTAATTCTGATTCAAGACTTATTCTCTGTTATTTCAGTTATTTACACAGCATAGATAGCATAAGCTTGGTCACATCTGGTTAAGTGGGTATAGTGACTTATGACCCAATCTCATACTTCTCTTCCCAAGATATATCCATAAGTTCTGCCTCATGGTTACTCTTAGCATCTGTGTTTCAGTTGAAATATTTAGATTCCCATGGAGTGTGAAAGGGCATGAATAACTAATTGTGTAATGTAGACTATATAATGGTTCTTGTTTAAAGGGTTTCACAACAGAATTTTAACCCATATATTTTCAGTAACCCAAAGTATAAATGTTCATAATTTCATTAATAGTCAATGGTAAGTAGCTTTATAAATTAAGAGATCTTAAACTCTCAATTTAGTTTGATAGTCTTCATACATATAATATTTTACACTTGCTTAAAAACTCTTTTATTATTTTTATATAAAAAATTATACCAATTCAGCATTACACAATGTCAGTAACAATATGTCAATTCTCTTCTCTTTTAGAACATTAAACTATAAGGATTTCTAAGTACTAAATCCAATTGATATGCTTTAAATAATGCTGGTATGTTCTGCTGCAGTTCAAAGTGGTGATTATGCCTTTGTCTTCATGATGTCCTTCTTCGTAGTCTTTACTTGTAGCTACAACTATTTTTTGTTGTCTTGTCCATGTTCTTTAGACTACTCTCTTTTTTTCACTCCTTAACCAGTAATATTTTCCAAAGTTTCTGATAACATCAGTTCTTTTCATGAGGACAGACCACCTAAGATCTTTATCAGTGGTAGTTTACATTCAGCACATAAGAGAATGAGAAAAGAAAATTACAGAGTTGTGAAATAGGTCATCCTGAGATGGCATAGTGACTAAATGATATTGGGGATGAGGCCTGTGACCTACCTTTCATGGTTAGTCACTGTCAGCTCCTGAAGCTCCAACAGTAATATCACAGATATTCAGGCATCAGGAAGAAATGAAAAGGAAAAGAGCTAATGGAATGTGTTACTTCTGTTAGGGGTGTTTAAAAGACTCTCTACTCAATAAAATGAACTTGATTTGTATAAGCAAAATCCTATTATAGAGCTACAGCTTTATGAAAAGAACACTGGAAAAATTTGTTTTATTTTTAAAATTAAGAGTTCTATTAACAAAGAGTTCTAAGCATATTTATATTCTGATGGCCTCCCAAATTATTGCTTAAACTCTTATTTCCCCTTGTATTTCAGTTCATTTCGCCAAGTGTTTATTTGAAATATACAGCAGTCACAAAAAGCCACAAGAACTCTCAAAGGCAACATGTCTAGATCCCTAAATTTTATTTATATCTTCAATTGATTCTCCTCACCACCTCATCTACATTCATCAAGCTAACCATATTTATTTTTATGCCTATTATAGAGCAGGCACCATACTAGAAGGTTGCTTTACAGATATGAATGAAACTTCAAGAATCTACAAGTGGATAAAGTCATATGCTGTTCAAATCCTATCTTTTTTTTTCTTTTAGTTTCTGGAAATAGTAAATTCATTCTTTCCATAATTACTCTAAATTCATCAGAGGCTTCCTTATCTATGATCAAGGGTAATTCCCTAAAGTAGATGCAAAGAGTGTACAGTTACTGGTTTCTTGCCTTAAAATGGAACAGAGGTAATGAACGATCCAGCCCAAGAGCTTGGGGGTTATTTAGGACTTGTTAAGAGACCTCAATCTCATTTTAACTCTTCTTCATGCTCAGTCTAACTTCATTCAATAAATCACAGGCATTGCTACTAGAAACTCAAGCTCTGTATTGTGGCAATTTTCAAAACTAGAAAGTTAATTGTGACCAGAAATATCTTGATAGGACAGTGCCTTAGTTTGGAGTGATTTGGAAAAGTGGTTATTAAGAACTATTGAAATAGAGAATGATGGGGCAACTGCAAGATAAAGACAAGGACAAGCTGCAGATAATGAGCCAGCAATTCAAGATGAAGTATGAAAGTCATGGATCTCCTTGTCAACAAATAAACTTGCTCTATTACCAGAAGACAAAAAATGTGAGGATTAGGATCACAACTCAACTATAAGTGTAGCAGAATTCTAAAAAAGGTTAAATTTTAGATCTCAGCCATTTGGCTTAATAACATTCAAGCTGTTAATTGAAGAGCAAGATCCCAAAACTAGAATGGGTACATCATGGCTAATGCATTAAAAATATCTTGAATCCCCAGATCCTTTTGCATCTTTTTGTTCCACAGAAGTGACCTACTCCTATTAAACTTTAGCTCACCCACATCCTTGCTTTTAGACAATGGTGAAGACTCTGCTTTGTAAGACATTAGTTCCTTTCAACTCCCATTCACTTTTATTCCTATACACAGAAGAATAAATGTGACTATGTGAAAACATAATGAGGATGGGGTAGCCCTGTATCTGCTAAGAGAAGAAAGGGTCAATATTTCATGGACGTGCAGAATCTAGCCAATGGAGTATGCAAGGGACACTAAGTACTAATCAAGGGGAACAGAATATAAAGCTAGACAAAGAAAACTATCAATATGATGAAACTGTCCCTTACATAGGATTTAATATCTTGGCAACAACCTTGAGAATCTGGACAGATGTGGAAATAGATTGCTAAAAATTTAGGAGTGGAAATGTCAGAACTGCTATGACTAATAGTGATAGTGGTAGTGTAGGGGATAGTATTAAAAGACTCAGAAATGTGGCATGCTAGATTAACTCTAGTAGAAAAGACTGAAAATACCTTAGCAACATTGTTTTGAGATGGTTTAGAGGATGTTCCATTTATAAGTAATGCATTAGATGTAAAATGATGATTACTATCCATTAGCTTGGACAGATGATAGACAGAATCTCACAAAGTTAGTTGGATGCCTCATAATGATGAGAATGATGAGAGGACCCAGAAGTACTATGAATCAGGTGGCAGTGCTTAACCAGAAGAATTCAGTGGGAGCAATTCATAATGAACAAAAGGTTTGGACATGAGGTACTATTTTTAAAATCATTGTTGGACCTGAGGGCTATACAGAGTACAGAGACTGTTCATAAAACACAGCATAAGTGGTGGGAAAATTGGATGGCAGTCAACAAGGGTATTTCTCAAACTATTTGTTAAAAAGAAATAGAAAAGGAATAATCAGACACCTGAGGTCAACTGCTCATCAAGTAGTTATGATTCCTTTCCTGGTATATTGGCCAGATGTCTAGCAGGAAGCTAGACATAATTAAAAGATAATTTCTCTTTTAAATATAATGCAGTGCATTTGTCTGTGATGTAATCCTGTTGCTCAAAGAATGAAATATCTCCTAAAAGCATGTATACTTCAAACTCAAATGCACATGTCATAAATTATGCTTCAAAAAGAAGTTCTCAGCATGATGCTTTACTCCACATACTCTCATGTGAAATTTTAAAATCATAGAGTAAGAAAGAGAATATTGGATTGTTTCTACTATATAGAGTGAGATACAATGTAGGACTTTCATTGATTTTTTTTTTTTTTTTATAACTTAGGTTGGACTGGAAATCTAAAGTTGACCTTGGCAAGAGTATCCCAGGTTTGGTTAGCTGTACAATAAGAAAGGGTAATGAGTGGTAAGCAGGAGAAAGAGGTAAGAGGCAGGAGAAGTAAAAGGAAGAGAGAATTCTTTTAACTGAATTCTGGAATGAGGATTGAAAACAAACTTATATATGCCGTAGGCAGATCAATTAACTCATTTAAAAATTCAAGTACCTATGATGTAGTATTCTCATTTTTAAGAACTTGAAGTGTATAGACCATGACTTTTGAAGGATATATAAAATAACTGAGACCAGTAAACTAAAATTTATAGTAAAGTGTGACTTTGAACTGGTCAAAAGGTAATGGTGATTCAGTAGTGACTTTGCCATGTGCTGTGTGGCCTTAGTTATGTTACTCTTCATGTAATTCTTTCCATATTTAAGGAAAATATCAGTAACTATCTCAAGGCAATTTTTGAAAATAAAATGAAAGAAAGTATTTTGTAAAGTGCCTGGTACTCTGTCAATGTTTTCTATTATTATTATCATTGTTGTTTGGGGGCCTTATTAATGAGATAAGAAATGCTTTGGAAAAACTATCATCAAGGCTGGTGCTTAGACTCTAGCTTTCAATTAGGAAATAAAAGTGCTTCTGGCCTCTGACTTCCAAGAAAGATCTCAGTCTCTATACTAAATTGTTCTCTTTTAATTCAATCAAAAATCTTCTCTTGCTTCATGTCCATTAGCTAACTCAGCCATCCACCCTTTCAGTTGTGCTTATTCAAACAAGCCATGATTTTAAAAAGAGTACCCGCTTTCTTCTGAGCAATGTAGAGGAGACTCCAAGATAAGATAGTCTTTCTCACAGAGTGCTATGCCCTTGAATTCAGTCACAAACCTATGAGTTATAGATTAATATGTTACTTTTAAAATAGATGAGTAATCAGTTCAGGTTGTCTAATTAAACCATTCAATGTCTTACAGCCAGAAAGTCGCAGAGACAAATGTGTGGTCAAGTTCTCTGACTGACTATAATGTCTGCCTTTCTTCTCTGCCACTATTTAAGTGCAAGAAACTAACAGTTTTCTTGTGAGTAAGCATTAATCTTCTAATAATAAATAAAATAAAAGGATTAATTCTCTACTTCTATTTATAATCTGAAGTTTAACAGTTGTTACTAAATTGGATAAATTTAATATCCTAGCCACAGTGGCAGTAAGAAGATATTTGTAGGAAACATTTGAAGAAGTTGGTAGTGGAATAGCTAAGGACAATAATCATAAGCATTATTTTGGTCTCTGAAAAAGAACAAACACTGACTGCACAAAGTTGGAATAGAACATCTATCAAAATATAACATGAATAAGTGAATAACAAAGCTCATATCTCTATCTATCTATCTATCTATCTATCTATCTATCTTTCTATCTATCTATCTAACTATCTATCTAGCAAGATTTTATTTTGAAAGGAGAAAGAAGAGAATCTTTAATGCTTTTGTTAAATGAATAGTTAATTTTCTTCCCAGGGATCAGAGAAGCTACTATGAATAATCTGCGCAGAAAAATGAGGCACACACATATGTATGCATGACCTATTATCAAATATTTTTGCAACTAATATATAAATTGGACATTGAAATTCAATATCCATTAGTCCCAGTTCCTGAAAATAGCTACAATGCCCTTTGATTTTTATTTGACACTCTTCCCCTCCCATCCATTTTGAAATGGCAGTGCACAGCACAAATTCCAAGAAAACAGTGTCAGGTTTCAGATTGACCATAAAACAATCATTGACATTAGTTTCACTTTCCTTGAGTTTTTCAGGAGGACTAGGGGCCAGGAAGGGAAGGATGGACAGGAGGGAGGTTGAGGTAGGGAAGTTAATAGAGATGTAGGCATCCTCTTTCCAAACAGTTCTGGATGAAGTGCTCACTATCTGATGGCTGAAATCAATATGGGTAACTTAACAGAGTAATTCATTCACTGAATAATTTGTTTAAAAATGAACCCTTAATTATCTGTTGTGACTGACTCCGTTGACCAAATTGACAAATAACCACAAGTTTTGCCTTTTTTTGTTTTATAATCATTTTAAAAAATAAGTGAAAGCTGCAGTGTTAATTACAGCATGATCTGAAATGACCTTCAGTATAGCAAACTTCAGAACAAATGCTGTAGAAGATGGGAGTAGATGTTTCCATACAATTCCACTTCAGAACTGTGCCAGTTTTCCCAGAAATAGTGTTTACTTAGCTAGATTTAAATAGAGATTAGGTAGTGAGCAGATGGAGCCTATTTGAGGCCCTTTGGCGGGTTTGCCTGTTAGACTGAGTAAATTGAGCCTGGGTGGGGAGGCAGCAGGGGAAGCAGGGCTGGAAAGAAAAAAGCCGGGTTTTCCAAACAGAGCAGCTGTTTCCAAAAATCCTTCACTCCAATAAAATATTGGAACCCAGAGCTGGATCTAAATCAGGATTTCAAGCAACCAAAATCATTAAATATGTTTGACCTCGTTCTGTTACATAAGCAGAATGAAGTATCTAGAAGAAAGGTGAACTTGAGCAGGGTCATAAAGATCTAGGTTTCAGAAAATCCCATAAGTAGAATCTAGCTACTTTTTACTTACATAGAGAAGTTTTGGTTGATAATGACCCCAAACTTTCATCCTCCTCTTCCTCCCAAAAGCTGAAGTCAGGGATTCTAGGTAGAAAATTAAAGAAAATTAATATTTTGATGTACATAGGGTTAGAACAATCCACAAAACAGAGCTTTTTTTTTCTTTTATTCCTGTGACTGTACTCTGCAACACAGCTACATGTGAAAATTGAACTCTTGAGATAAGTATGGCCATCCCCTCCTCCCCCCCTTGGATGTAGCAAAAGTAAAAATTTAGCAAACAGGTTTGGAATACATTTTTAAAAATCAGTAACTCCCTAGGTGGGAAAACAATGTTGGCAAACCGTATGATACATCATGTAGTCAGACTGCTTTTGGACAATTATGAAATGTAAAAATCTGTGAAACTCTAATTAATCATCTTTTAAAATTTTACAAAGGATGAAATTGAGCACTGGGAAGGTTGAATAATTTGTCCCAGTCTTCCCTGCCCTTCCCAAGGATAATTCAAGTATTCAAGTCTTCCTGTCATTTAAGCCATGACAGGAAGCCATGACAACCCAACTACCTCACACATAAAACAAGGTTTATAAAATATGTACTCCACAAAGACTATCTATCTTAATTTCTCATTATTACTTGGAGGAATCTGAGCATTGAGATTTTTGAGTAATATTCCTTTTCAAAAAGTATGACTTCATCAATAACATGAACCTATCTTTGATAGAGTCAATGCATTCAGAGACTCAGGTCATTGAGTTCCAAGTTCCATGATAACTCAACATCCATATCTTTGTTAAGACTGGATTAGATTCATTTTGGGGGATGGATTAATTACACAGTACTTCTGTTTCTCTTAGTTCTGTTACTTTATGCTCCTTTCTGTAATTCATCCATGCACTGTATTATTGCCAATTTATTGACTGAATTACATCTATTATGTATTATTAATTATTACCTATTATTATGTATTATTATTGCAAATTAATAAGGTTTGTATCACTCCTAAATTCAGTTTTACATATGCAGACTGATTTGATGAAATTTATGAAAATAAAACAAGAACATAAATTAGGTGACTCTGGTTGAAATTTTCACTTGTTTAAAAGCAACTGATAGGTAGATCTATTCTTTTAATTCTGTAAGAAATTAGTGTTATGCATCTATTTTCTGTGGCTACATTTTTTAACTTTATCAATTATTAGTAGAAATTCTTCATTGAAAAATATCAGTTTCTAGACTTTCTTTCCTATAGCACTGGGTACCACTGAAAGAAATGTACTATTTTTAATTCTATCCAAAGTTCTGTTTTCTCCTTTACTGGTATTTTCTTTTGCAAGGAAACAAGCACAAGCTCATATTGCTATGCCCATCAGTCACACATGACCATTAACTATTATACTAGGCAGCTATAGAATGTCTTTTATTATTATGGAAAGTACTATTGGACAACTAGAGTATACCATGAGCATCATTTTTTAGCCTAGAATTATTAATTGGGATGTGAGAAGAAGGGGTTTAGTCCCGGAGTAGTTGCAAACTAAGCTCTTAACACAGATAAACACTAATTGATTTTATTTGGATTTATTTAGTTATTTGAGATGGACATATAAAATATCCAATTAAACAATATTCTAAATTAAGAAGAATTTCATTATAGAAATTTGGACTTCAGTTCATGTTATGGTTAATTAATGCTAAGAAGCAAAATTGACATGAGGAATCTCTACCTGTGCAGTGAGGGAGAGACAACTGGAGGTTTAAATGACTAAGTTTCAAAGCTTAGCATTTAGCACAGCTTTGGGCCCTCTGAGGAAACAGGATGGAGGTCAAGTCATTCTGAAAGTAAAATCAAGGGAAGGGGCAGAGAAAGACAGACAAAAAGACAGACAGACAGGTGGAAAGAAAAACAGAAGATGGAAAAGAGAAAGAAGGAAGGAAAGAAAGAAAGAAGGAAAGAAAGAAGGAAGGAAGGAAGGAAAGAAAGAAAGAAGGAAAGAAAGAAAGAAGGAAGGAAGGAAAGAAGGAAAGAAAGAAAGAAGGAAAGAAAGAAAGAAGGAAAGAAAGAAAGAAAGAAAGAAAGAAAGAAAGAAAGAAAGAAAGAAAGAAAGAAAGAAAGAAAGAAAGAAAGAAAGAAAGAAAGAAAGAAAGAAAGAAAGAAAAAAAGAAAGAAAGAAAGAAAGAGAGAGAGAGAGAGAGTGAGAGAGAGAGGAAGGAAGGAAGGAAGGAAGGAAGGAAGGAAGGAAGGAAGGAAGGAAGGAAGGAAGGAAGAGAAGGAAAAGAAAGAAAGAAAAGGAAAAGGAGAAAAGAAAGGAAGAGAAGGAAAGAAAGAAAGAAAATGAAAGAGAACAAACTTGGACTACTTTGGGGTAAATCCTACTTGTAAGCTCTTGAGTAAATTATTAGCTATTTTCTCTGCTCTTTGAAATTCAAAGTACACAGATCATGCTCTCCAAGGATATGGGTGTACCCTCGTGGGAAAATGTTAATATCAGGGCTTCCGTGATTCAAGCAAGAGAAATGTAATCTCCCGAACACTTGCTACAAGCAGAATGAAATAAAGAGAAGACCTTGATCTATTTTGCAGCTAATATCTTCAGAGGGATTTTGAGAGATTAATGTAAATTCCAATTAGAAATATCTTCAAGTTTTCAGACTTTCAGACATTCTTTACAGAACATGGACCATAATACAATGAATAGATTTCAATGTCCCATTAGCAAAATCTTACTTTTTAAAAAAATGTGCTATTTTGTCCCATATGGTTTCAATTTTCATAATCTTTTCAGAAACTTAACTGTGGATAATTATCCAAATGTAAGTGACCTGCAGAATACATTTAGGCAAACATATTCAGTATCTGTGACAGAAAGTAACTGTAGAAAATTCACTCCAGAAAAACACAGCTATGCAAATGTCAGTCTTATGATTCTGAGTAGTTCATAGCCACTTCAGTTCCTATGATCCTTAGCAGCACTATACCAGATCCATTACAGTTTGGGAACCAGTTAGTAAATTCTAAGTAAATGAGCACTAAAAGGAAGAAATAATGTAGAAAAAGAAAGAAGCAAAATAGAAGAGAAAAATTAGGGGAAAGAAAGGAAGGATAGTAGATAAAAAGAAAGCAAGTTAAAGAAAGGATCAGAAAAGAAGGGAACAAAAGAGAAAAGAAGGAAGGAAAGAGAAAAGGTGGTGGGAGGGAGAGACAGAAAATACAAATGGCATAAAGAAATGATATGTCTCCAAAGATTATTTTGAAAGACACTAAATGAAGTCAAGTCTGCTGTACATAGTTGCACTCAATTTTTTTTTGTCAATGATTATTAAGTAGTCATCAATTATGCAAAGGGGATACAAAAATTTGTCAAATAAATGCATAGTTGCATCACTGAGAAGGGCCCTAATGACATCTCTTAATAATTTCAGGAATGAATCATATAGAGTAGCCAAAAGAAAAGAACCAATAGTTAATAGGTAAAATAAAAATTTGAGAAAGAACAACAATAATAAAACAGCCCTTTTGAAATGCTTCAAACATGATTTTCCTCTTTGGTCATTTTTGATATTTGAAATGTATTCTCATTTCTTTCACAATTTCTAACAATCTTACCTATTTTATATCAATTACTGCTTTGAAAGACTGTAATAAAGAAGTCAATTTTACCTTCCTTTAGTAGCCTGCTGCTTTCTTATTAATCTTTTTCTCTTTTTACATAGTATATTTCCAGTTAAAGAAATGTACATTGTTAAATTAGACCTTAGCCTGAAACTAAAAATCATAATTTATTTTCATTTTTACATTTTCTTTAAATTATAGGGTGACTACCCATTTCTGCTTATGAACTGGGAAATATGACTTTGTCAATAAAAATTCAAAATACAGAAAACTCGTACAAGAGTGTTAAATGTAGAACTTACACCACATAATCTGAAACAAATAAAGTGCAAAACAAAAAGATATATAAGAAGACCTATGATTCCCATGCAAAAACTTGCACTGAAATGTCTACAGCAGATTTATTCCTGTCAAAACTTGTCTGCAATCAATCTACCCTTCAGTAAATATTCAATAGATACATTATTCAACACACATAGTGAAAAAAATATATGTATCAATAAAAAGGGAATCACAGGAAAAAAATTTAAAAACTATACAAAAATCAGTAAAGCTAAGAATTGTTCCTTCAAGAAGGTGAAATAGATTAATCTGTAGCTAGATGAACAAAAAAGAGACAAAATGTTAATGAATAGAAACAAATGAAAAAGGAGAAATCAGTACAATTAGCATGGAAATACAAAATATCATGTTTACTATAAACACATATATGACAATAAATTCAGTAACCCTGAAGAAAAGGAGATGTTTCTAGATCAATATAATCTACCAAGACCAATCACAGAAGAAACAGTTAAATTGAATGAACTGAACACACATATGGAAATTAAAATACTAATAAAAAAATCACCCAAAAAACAATAGTCCACTACACAACAGCTTTACAAATGAATTCTAGCACACACTTAAATGAATCATACCACCTTGCTTAAATTCCTTTTAGAAATACAAGAAAAAGAAATGTTCTCCAGACATTTTATAATGCCTTTCATTACTTTAATACTGAAATCAGAAAAAGAGAGTGGATCAAAAGATAATTGAAACCAATACTCCAGATGAACATTCATACAGAAACTTTGAACAAAAATCAAATCTAATTCAACAATATGAAATGTTATAAAGCATGATCAAGTGAGATTTATTCTAGGGAAGCAAGGATCATTTATGTACATGAATAAGTATAATACATCATATCAACAAAAGATAAAAAATCATGACAATATATATGTACTGAACGCATCTGCTAATATTCAGCATCCTGATTCCAAACTCATCCTAAAACTCATTCAACAGAAATGTATGAGAAATGCATGGAAATGTACAGAAAAGTAGGAGAGTAGCTCTTGTATAAATGAATCTTGGTCTCACAGACTGACATGCCTTTGCTCAGGGTGGAGAGAGTTTCACCACCCTGCTTTTCTTGGCAACTTTCCTGTGATATTTATATCTCACCGAAGTCTATCAACTTTGTTTTGGGCATCAAAGGGCAAAATTTCTTTCACCATCCTAGGCAGCAGGGAGGTTTCTTCATTAGCATAAGATCACTTTAGCTCACTACCTCATAATCTCAACAGGCTGTGGAGTCTTTGCCACACTTCTCTCTGTCATACCTTCCAGGGTAATGAGACTCTTTTAGAGGAAGTATCTGGGGATGGTTTTGACCCAGTCCCATGTCATATTGTACACACACTGTATTAAATTTACAGAGGTCCTGGCTTGCCAATCCAGTTTGATCCTTACAAGTGAAAAGAAATGTGCCAAAGGAAACTATGAGAGGAGCGTTATTGTGGTTGATAGTTTGCTTTCCCACTCAAAATTACCTTTGCTCTTGATGCACAGATACCAAAAACCATCACACTTTGTTGTTGCAAGCACACAAGGTAACTGACTCAGCTCTGTAAATCCTGTCTTAGAATCTTCCCTTATCAACACTAACCTCAGACTTGAAGGCGGCTCCTGAATTAACTGGGCTTTAGGAGCTTAAATAAGAACAATAATCTAAAATCTTAAAGTGACATTTAGAAGAGATTCTTACAGATAAATATTTGATTTAAAGAAACCAAGATTGTTAGAGAACAGAAAGTCAGTTGCCATTATACTGTAAAAAGGGAAATTGGGGCAAAAAGAACCACAAAATGTAGGTAAAGTAAATATACGAGGAGACCATGAGACTGAGATGCCTCTGATGACTTGGCAGATTATGTAGGGAAACCAAAACCTAAGGTAGATTCAATTCCTGTAAATGCATGAAGATTAAAAAAAAAAAAAAGAAATAAAGAAATTGACACAACCAATCAATTTTAAAAACAATCAATCAACAATAGTTAATTAGGCTATCCCAAATAAAGAAAATGCTTATGCTGTAGCCAATCAAATCGCTCTTTTGCTTCGCTTCCGCTTCCCTGTCTCTTCTACAAAAACTTCTCCCATAGTTCGTGCCAGAGAGACAGCCCATTGGCATCCTAGGTGGGTGCTCCACAATTAGGATGTCAGTTTGCTGACATAAATTATAGATTTTTAATTTGTCACACCTTAACATCGAACAATATTAAGACAGGTCGACCAACACAAAAAGGATACAATTATTTAAGTTAATGTAAATATCAAGTTAATGACTGAAGTAAACTTGAAACCATTCCCTCAATGTACTCTTCAAATCCATGATATATTCTGAATTGTTTTTGAAATATTAAAAGACAGCTCATGTAGAAGAAAATGGCATATGTGCTAATGTCCTCTGCATGATGTTAGAGACACCATTTTAGCTTTGTACTCAGTTTCTTTTTAGTAATAAGTCATCTATAAACATTTGCTTCTATTTCCTGAACATTTTTTTCCTTCAACTTTCTTTCTTTTAATGGAGACATCAGGCACCAATGATTTCAAAATCGATGTTAGTGTTCCCCCTTTCTAATTCAGTTACATGAACTTCTGTACCTGGACTTAACACTGTTGCACAGACACATGAAAGATTAATAGATTTCAACCAGGCAGTTTCACCTCCTAGGGGATGATTAATTGTGGTTGAATTATCACAATTCCCTCAGTCTTGCTTTCCCCAAGTGGGCTCCAATGAGTAACATGAGAGCTAAATGCACATGCCTGTGAAGATAGGTCAATGCAAGTCATATCAGCCCCCTGCCAGGTGAGTACCTTTTCTTTTGTACAGTATTCCTTCCCCTCTTAAAGGTCTCCCTATATTTCCCTACTGATTGGGAGGCAGGGTTTTCCTCCTTCCCCTAGCATGAATTCCCATTTTCTCAAATACTCTTCTTTTTTCCCCCTTAACCTAGTTTAGTGCCAAAACCAAAACAGCTTTCTCGGCACCACCCATGCAACCAATTACAGGTGCTGCTTCAGACACACTGGTACCACATCCCACAGCTTCAACTATATCATTATCCTAAGTGCTCAACCCCAACCTCCTTGGCCTGCTCAATAGATTTCTGTGAATGTCCAAACTTCACTTTAAATTGCACTCCACACTTTTGAACCACCCATCCACTTATATATCACTCCTTGATCTCCAAGGACCAGGTATTTGCTTCAATCAGCTTCAGTCCTTAGGGAAATATCCTCACTAGCTTCCATGGTGCTTAACTGTCACATCTTCATTCATGATATGATGGCATGAAAGATATGAATAGTCATCTGTAAGTCCAGTGGAACATTATGCACTTCTAAACTCTATATGTAATGCAGGGTAAAGAAGGAAACACTTAACCTGTGGATGAGATTTGAGGTTGAGTATCAACTCTGATATTTAGAGAGCTTTGCGGATTTCAAACCTTTATTCTTCCCCTGAATGTCAGTTTCCTTGACAATTTAATGGAGATAATGACCACAGCAAATGGTTCAGAATTTTTATTTAAAAATGATACCATATATGTGAAAATCTTCTATATACTATATACATCATAAAAGTGAAACTGTTTTTGTGCTTTCACAGAACCTAAAGCATAGTCAGTACTCCCAGAATCTCTGAATGGAATTAAAATACTATAGCTATGGATATCATTATGCTTTATTCTCACTGTTTTCCTTGAGATATTGTCCTCCTTTTTTAGATGATGACATTGAGGGTTCAGTGTTTTAAGTAACTATAGATAGAGCCAATGCATGTTTTTAAGTCTAATCAATTCTCCAGCATATCATGCATTTTTCTTAAAATGTTGTTTATATTAGAGGCATATATATTTAAGGTTAAATTTTAGAGAATAAATAGAAAAAGTTCAAGGCACTATGTTCCTTCCCCTCTATTTCCATTTTACTCAGAATGTGTCAACGTGGTACCTTACTCATGACAAATTCAAACACAAAATCTGCCAAACATTTCTATGTTTGACTAACTTTATAGTGAATTTACTGATTGTTTGGTGCTATGTAGACATGTATTCTAAAACAAACAAACCAATTTTGGGATCTTCACAAAGAAAGCTCAATATAGCGATGTCATTCAAAGACTAAATGTAAGATATTTTCCTGGGGAATGCAATAATGTAATACATATACTTATATATGTATACTTCCATGTATGAAAATGAAAACAACAAAAAGATTAATGAAAGGAAATTTAAAATAAATACATAAATGTCAGATACCTGGAATTGTGCTATTGAAAAAGCAATTTTGTGTAATGGTTAATTAAAAATAATGCTATGTTCTAAAAAAGTGTATGTATTTCTGACTTCCATCACATAAAATACATGCAATTATTCCATTTGCCATGTCATTTCCTATTATATTACCTACAAAAGACAAATCATTTAATGAAGTGTGAATTTGAATTTATCTAATATTCAAATACATTCAGCTGAATCTAATCAGGTATAAATGGATATAAACACAACAGATATACTCAATAATGGCTTCTTTATGTTTAAAAATGTAATAAATGGACATTAAAATGTTGTCATCATATTTATTAACTTAAACATATTTCTATATGTATTGTTGAGAGAGTGTATAGAATATGCTATTTTTGTAAACTGGCATGGAACTATGCAGTTGGACGGATTGACCAAAAATGTTAATAAAAATTATCTCTAAATAGTAGGACTGTGCTTGAGTAAAACAATACTTATCATTATCTGCAATAACTTTCTTATGAAGAATGTTTATATTTTTTAAAATTGAGGGAAATGAATTATCCTCAGCTTGATGATAAAGGAGTAAAAGCCATATAATTATTTATATAAGCATGGAAGGGAAAGCAGTAATACCTACAGGGTGGCACAGAATAATCAAACATTGTGCCACATTCAAAAGCAACATATTACCATGAATGTATTGTCAGTAAATAGTATTTATAAGGGGTGAGATAGCTAAAAACAGGGACACTATTAAGTATTGCCAGTTAAAAAACATGGTTGGATGAGATGTGGGTAGTGTCTGGGAGGAGAAAATGAAGGTATCTGCATCTGCAGGAGTGTTAGAAAGGAGCCACAACTATGGCCTTTGGCCCAGGAAACGGGCTGTGGCCTGGGTAAAGAAGGGCCTGGGCAAAGAAGGAGAGATGCCATGGCTTTCTGGCCTGGATGGGCAATAGTCTGGGCCACCAGAACACTGGGATTTGGTCAAATGCAAGTACAGGCCTTTCCTGGAATATGGATCTCTGATGAAAGGCTAGCATGCTGGAAAAGCTTGACATCTGCATAAACCGATATGGAATCTGCATTTGCTGATAATGTTTGAAAACTAGGAAAAAGTTTGGAAGCCTAGAAAACACTTGGAAAATGTGGACCCCCAATGAGAGAGGACAGCTTGCTGGAAAACTGGACTTTGTGTTGAATATTTCCTTTAGGTTTGGAGTGGTGACAAAGAGATGCGATTTTGAATACTTCTCATGCTTAGAACACAGGTTGCAGGAAGTTGCCATCTTCTGCTTTGTGTTTCATTTGAAATTCTTTTGTTTGAAGATGCCATGTTGGAACATATATTCTTTTGTTTGAAATTCCTACTTCAGGCTTGGAGCAGATGGAAGGAAACATCATAGAACCATCATGAAACATGTGCAGCTGTGTTTAGTACTAAGACTGAACTATAACTGGGGTAAGACAACTGGGCTGTCATGGGCTCAGTAACTCTTGCTTCTTCTCTTTTTGTGAATAAATGTGTTTTGTTTTGTTTTGTTTTTTCCCTAAAATCTGCACATGTTGGTGGCAAGGACCCTGGGAATGCCAGGTTCAAATACCAGCTTTTCTCGTTGGTAGTTTAGGTGCTTGTTGGTACCCAGTTCAGTTGTCTCTTCAGTACCTGAAGAGAAAGTAAGTGTATTGAAGTTGAAAGACATAAAGGAGGGACAGACAATGGAATACACTAATCAATGTATATGTATGTGGTATCTGCAGTGACATTTGTGAATGTCCTGTGTAAATGCCAAGCCTGTGAGGTGTGTCTACTCTGCCTCCCTTTCATAAATGGAGACCACTTCCTGATGATCAGTTCATTCCCCTTCGTACAGATGGTGCCTCTTCTGAAATGCAAACTGGGTCCTCAACTCTCATGGAGCAGTAATTTCTGCAAATTTAGTCAAAGCAGAGCAACAGTGCATTGGTAAAAGTGAAAGCACAACCTAAAAGTGTGTGCATATGCCAGTATTTAGATGGATTGAAAAAAAATGTAGAGAGAAAAATGCCTTTTTTCTTTACCCCCTTTTGTTGGGTCTTAATTAAAGAGTGTTTTCCCCTCTTTTCTGCCACTTGGGCTGTGGGATTGCAGCCTCTCTTGGCTTGGAGGAGAATTTCATTGGTCCAAGGGCTAATTAGGAAGGACTCACACTGTTCCCCAGCCTCCTGAAAGGCCAGAACAAAGGCTGCTGCTGGTAGATTGCAGCTCTGCCTCAATTGTAGGGGCTCAGGAGTAAAAGAAAAAGCAAAGCTTTTGAATAGAAAAGCCTTTTGAAGCTGTGAAGGAAATTAAGAACTAAAACAGAGGCCTAGCGCTTCTGCATGCAGCCTTCTCTGCAGATGCTTTGTGTATGGGAAGGAGACTGGCAAATCCCCTCTGATACTGAGCATGGAGCATCAAAGCCCAGGCTATTTAGCGTTTATGTCCCAGGCTCTCTCACAATGAAACACTTTCCCAATCAGAATGTCTGGTGCCTTGATAAACACAGATAAATATGAGCAGCATCATGCTTTCATCTGAACAATTAATGCAGATTTCCTCGTTGATTGTTTGCAAATACAGTGTAAACAATTGAGTTCACCTTTTCTGGATTAAAATAAAAAGAAGAAAAGCTGTTGGGGGGGCAAGGGGAACCCACAAGCATCACTCTCATAAAGTTGGAGATGTATTGTTCCACTAAAATTTTACAAATCTTTCTCCATAGTTTAAAATAATTACAGTTTAACTAAATAACATGAAAAAACACATTTTTCCTATCGTAAAATGATATCTTAGCGTCCATGATTTTTAATAACCCAAATTGATGGGTCATAAGTCCCTGAAGTTAAGCAAGTCCATTTGTTCTGATACTTGGAGTCTTCACTCAGAAAACTTCAAATGGAGGTTGTTTTCTAAGTTCAATGACATTGTAAATTGAGCATTATTTTCCCCCAGAACTTTGCTTATAAAGAATAATCCTTTATTGAATCTTTGTATGCCAACTACCACACTAAACACTAAGATGCATTATCTCACTTACTCTCAGAAATCTATGATGTAAGACTATTACTGTCTGCAATTTACAGGAAACTGGGGCTCTGAGTGACTAATCATAGGATGGAAGACAGAGAATTAGGATAGAGTGGGAATTTGAAATTGTGGGTTTCTGACTTCAGAGCCCAAACTTTCAATACTGAGCTATGATGGAATTTATTTAATCTACAATTTATAATGTATAATTACACCATCAGAAACCCATGTTCCTCAAATTGCAGATAAGAAATTAATGGCAAAGACATCAGAGAATTTGTCTGTTCACCCACTTGATTTGATGAGTAGCAGAGTCCTCTAATTCCAGAGGCCTTCTTAGTGTCTACACTCATTTCCCTAATCCTTTGAATTCTCCTTGGCTAGATGAGCAAAGAAACAAACATCAGGTAGATTCGTAGGAGAAAACAACTGAACTTACTAACTTATGTATGGATAACTTAAGTGGCTATGCTAAAAGAATGGGACAAACTAGGTTGATATCATGTGTTAAATAATAGGATAAGGGCCTGAGGCATCTAGGCAAGAGAGAAGATCTCATATAACAAAAGATGAATGACTTCATATGGCAAAATTTGGTTTCTAGATATTTGCTCTACTTTAAGACAGATTTCTCTAATGAAAAGATTATTTCTGGAGGTGATATTAATTCAGGTAATCTGCATTCTTTAAGGGTATGGTAACAATTTTGTCTGAGGCTCACAGGACCTTGACTGACCTTTGTTCCTTTCATATTACAGTGAAAGGTATTGGAAAAAGACTGTCTAACATTTTAGAGAGATGGATCTTACTGTAGGAATTTTCTATGGATTATAACCATATGGAGAATCTGTTATAGCACAGATTTCTGGCCCCCAATGATGTTTCTGATTTTGTCGGTCTAGGATAGAGCTCCAGCTTTTGCTTTTCTATCAAGTCCCTGGGTGATGTTGATGCTACTAGCCTTGGAACCACACTTTGAGATCTACTATCTAGTATATTACACTGCTCTTCCTATAACTGTGAAGTGACAGAACCTATACAGAGGATGAGTAGACGTAAGCAGCAAAATAGTTGTAATATTTTTTCAATTTAATTGAATGAGGCTAGAAGACACCATCTTTAATTTTGCATCCCTCCTACCCACCTGGTGGTCACAGTTTTTGTGTCTAAAACAGGGTTGTCATTTATAGTGAAGTTATTTCCAATGCAAATATTTCCTGGAGATGCTTTCTAAGATTTTTGGGTTCATGTTCCTTCTTAAAAGACAATTGCAAAAGCTAGGCATTCTCCTGTATGCATTCAGTTTCTTTTACAGTTCCTCTCAAGCCATTTCTAATCCAGAGATTTGTATAATACAGCAGTAAAAGAGCAGGTACAACTTCATTGGAGAGTAGATGACTCAGCATTAAAATGTAATTTACCATAATGAGTTTGATCTGGTAAATGCATATCTTTTCTCAGGAAAATCGAAAGATCTATCAGCCAAAGTGTACTTTTCTGGTCCTGTTTCTCTCAGTAATTTTCACCTATCCAAATCTGTGATTGCTCAATTTATAAAATAATCCCTATTCATTCCTGCTTATTGTATAAAAAGAAAATGAATAGCCTTGAAGTGAAAGTTGGATAATTCCTGCTTTCGCTATAAAACTTTTCATCTGGGTCACATCCAGGTCTATTTCATCAAATGGTCAAAAGACTGGGCATCATTACCATCTATTTGCTGATCCCCTGCCTGTGTGGGAAAGCCAGCTGAGAATGTCATTGAACTGAACAGGTGGCCTCAATGTCATGAATCCGAGTTATCATTTTGTCACATGGTATTTTGGAGATCTACTTGCTACAAAAGTGATAGACCAGATAGGAGGAACTAGGGCTTCTTTAAAGTGAATAGAACTAAATGGTCTTCAGAGGAAGTCTGGAAAACATTTAAATGAAAAAAAGTAATTGTGTAGCAGTGGTGACAGTCTTCCAAACAGCCTTCCTTCCTGGGATAAGAGGATATTTGCAGGCAATGGTACCATTATACTGGATGAAAACCTTCCAGCAGCATCAAGGGGAATTGTACACACATCAGACCCTCTAGTTATCACTATACTTGGATTAATGCAGCAACAGGAGAAGAGAAGGAAGAACAATAACACTTATAATCTAGCAAAGGAACTCAGAGCAACAATCTGTAATTTAAAGTTCTGTCCTTGAAGATGGAGAGTTTCAGAATGTGATGTTGCTGGGTAATCAACTCAGTCTTCATAGGTTTGCCATGGTTCAGCAAAGAATGTTAGAGCTCTTGGATTTTTCTTCTGGGACAAAAAAACAATCACTCTAGATTTTCCTCTTCCACCCCCACACTATTTTCACAAATTCCTAGGCCCGGGGGTACCCAGTTATACTGGGCCTACCCACTGGGTCCAAGTGAATACACAATCATGAGGAGGGTGCAATACACAGCTGCTATCCATACACTCTAATGGGGGGAAAAGGCCAGAGTATATCACATATACCCTACAGATGTTCACTGACTTCAAAGCACTCATAGCAGGAAGGAAAAGGTAAGAACAAGGGAGAGAAGCAGAAAGTTGAAGAGCAAAGATCAAAAGTGGAGGGCCAAAGGAACCCCAGGATACATCAAGGATCTTGTTCTTGGTTTGGTAGTTTTCTATACAAGATTTTAAAAGGTGATCCTAAAAGTGCAAGATGGGTTGACCTAGAATGCTACAGTCAATAAAGCTGCATATAACTTTTACTTTTATGGGTCTTAGTCAACTCTTAGTAAGTTCATATAGCTTATTTTAAGGTCTGTGTTTATTTTGCCGCAGTTAATCCTTTGATTATCCTTATGTGATCTGAAAACAAATAACTCAAGTACTATTCAGAAGGGAAGCGAGACCCAATTGTTACAGCAATTATTGATCTTTGGTTTTGGCATTTTTGGTAAATATCATTTGTATTATATTGGAAAGGATCATATCATTCACTAAGATTCTTCTAGTCTTTAATACACACAAAAGAGTCTAATAAGGTGAAAAGGTCAACAGGTCTCTGGAATTTCCTATTTCTCATATCAATACCTTTATTTTTCTTCTCTGCATTCTTTGTGATTGTACTTGTCTGCTATTTTTTCACAGAGCAGGGACTAGTTCTT
Organism: Uropsilus gracilis; assembly: GCA_004024945.1. Lineage (NCBI taxonomy): Eukaryota > Metazoa > Chordata > Mammalia > Eulipotyphla > Talpidae > Uropsilus > Uropsilus gracilis. Next base: position 113,289 of record PVHY01002820.1, read on the forward strand.
TCCTGCACACACTAATACTTGAAAGTGGTCACTGATGCTCAGAGAATAAAGAATCTCATGGTCAATAAAACTTGGGATAAACAGAATACCAAATCCTCTCATAGGAAAGTCACAATACTATTAGCATATTAAAGGTTCTGAAAGGTCCTATAACAAGAAAGAAACTGCTCTAATTTAATTTTTTTTTTTGGCTCATCTGCTAATGCTCCCCAGAATAAAATGCCTGTAACCACAATCTAGGATGTTTAAGTGTTAGCAAAATTTCAAATTACTACAGTCTCTGGAATATCTATATTTTAGCAGGGTTCTTGGCAAAACCTTCTAAAGACAAATGATGCCTGTTGTAACAAAAGGTGAAAATCATCAAATGTCTGTTTATGAAGATGAATTTCAAAAAAATACAGAGATATTTATAAGCCTGGGAGACATAAGCTACCATTTGATATTGATTTTAAGATAATGTGACCCAGGTATCATGTTCCCCAGTTCAGCTCAGAACTAGAACACACACTCAGGGGGCTATTTCACTGGTCTTTCTCTTTCTTCCATTTATCTTGAGTGCTTCCACAGAATTCTGTGGTTTTAGAGGCATACAGTTTGATTCAAATACAGGTAATGCTACTTACTAGTTAACTGGGCAATATACTCAACCTGTAAATGAACTTTTATGTTCTTTTTCGTGAAAAAAAGTTTAGCCTAAGAATTGTTGCAAGAATTCAAGGAGGTAACACAAATGAAGCAACTTGCATATAATAGATACTCAATAAATTGCATATTCTCCCACCCAACTCTATTCTCCCTCCACATTTTGAAATTAGCTGAGGTCCTGAGAATGACAGACAGCATTCTTCTCACGTGCTAATGATAAACTGCTATTGCACTGAATAAATTGGGATAAAATTGGTGTTCTTGTCTATCACCCCATTGTGAGCTCCTGAGAAGCAGTGCCTGTGCTTAATTCACCAGACCAGCACTTCAACATGTTAGGAGCACAGTATGCTTGTTAAATATATTTATAAATCAACAATACAACTGTCCTTTATCTTCCACAATCTTCTTTCTGTACCTACTATGGGTGACTAGTTCAAGCTACTTTTGACAGCAATGCCTCTTCTCTGAAATAACATACACATCAAAATATCAGTTTAATACACATAAATTAGTTGCTCATTGCACTGTGATATTAGTTAATTTTGAAATTGCATTATAGATTTCTAAATTAAGGAGACTGTCTGCCTGTCACTCACATTGCATACAATGAAGACCAACATCAGGCATCACCTTTTTCCGGCTTTGCCAGACTGAAGGTCATTATCAATTGCTGTTTAATCAGCCAAGCCATGCATATAGACAAAGGTTAACTGAGCATGGACCAATCTGACTTCCTTTGTCATGGCAAGACAATTTGCGGCTTAATAAAGCCGCTCTGATTGCACTTAACAACACCTGCTTTAAAATCTAGTCTCATTAATAGCACACTAATGAGTTAGGGATCTTCTGGCAAGGGCATGATCAAAGACAGATGATTTGCTTTCTGACTAAGTGACCTAAATAATATAAAATCAAACCATCAGTTTCCTTTAGAGAAAGTCTTTTTGGAAAAAGTTATAAAAGCTAAGCATTTTCAGATACAGTTGAAATACAGGGCCCATGCTTTGATTCTTAGATTTGCTATGGAATCACAATAAACAAGTAAATTTTAGCCAACGGAAGTGTAATGTCAACCATCTAGTTTGTGATGCCAAATGTTGTGCACAGGCATCAGGCTCAATAGCCTGTGTAGATTCTTTTTTGCTTATAGAAGTTACATAGATATACCAGGCAGGGCAGGCCAGGGTTAGGCCTGGGAGTGCAGGGGCTGGGAAACAGGCAAGCCCTCCAGCTTCCCAGGAATCTTCACACTCTTTTTCTGGACTCTATCTCTCTAGTGTCCACTCATGTTCTCTCATCGTGTACTCTATCTCATGCTCATGCGTGCTCTCTTAGCCATTTTGCCCCTTCTCTTCTAGGTCCAGCTATGCACACTTAACACATGCGCGTACCCACTGAACCATACAATCATGGGGAAGACACAGTAGCCCAGTGCCAGTTATACAGGTCAATTGAGGAAAAAGTCTGACTAAATCAGTTACCCGACATCAAGTCATTGACCTTTGATTACACCCTAAAACACATAAAATGATTTAAAACTCCTAAAGCAAAAAGAAATGTTTTGTGTATCTTTACAAAAACAACCTATTGAGATAAAGACTTTTTTAAGAAGCTGGTGAGTTATCAGAATAATAAAAATGATTGGACCCTTTTAGCACTCACTGGAGTTGGAGTTGAACGTTGACTTACTGTGATGTCAGAACATTTGTTTCACTGAATGAAGTCAGGTGTTCTGATTTAATACAACCACTGAACTTTAAAAACTAGAAATCTTGCACCTTTACTTCATGCATTTCTGCAATTACTCTATCTATACTAGAAATGTCAATGATCACTGCTTGCCCAAGGCTCCTTTCAGGGAGAGTGGTGCTGCCGCAGCCTCTGCTATAAAGGCCCACAAAAGAATGCAAGCTGGTGTCAAACTCTGACCAAGTGAAGGAAATTCAGAGACCTGCCAGGGACCAACGGTTGTGCTTATTTGCTGGTCAACCTCAAGTCAAGTCAGGAATGGAAATAACTGGAAGTCAAAAGAAAATTAAGGATGCTGGGAAAGAAGCTAAAATAGACAAATACATAAAAATAGATACAAAGAAGTTAGCAGTCACATTCATGAAGGAGAACAAAAGCAAAGTTCTGCTATGTTTTTTATATAATTTTTAATCCTTTGTTCTGACATTCAGACTTGCAGAAAATTTTTGCCAGAAGTATTAAAAAGATACGTTTTATACTTAATGTCTCCAAACATAGCATTTTGTTACATTTACTTCCTCATCTTTCTTTAGATAATTGATAGAGATACACAGACATATGTGTATCTCTTTATTTATAAATCTATATATTATTTACTTCTGAGTCAGTTTAAAGTTGCATCTTGTTGGTCTTTTAATCCTAAATATTTTAATGTCTATTTCCTATAACAAGGTACTCTCTAACAATAATTTTTTTGTTTTGCATTATAACAATTTTTAGTGAATTGCTAAAAAAGGGTCAATGATATGGTAAAGATTAGAATTGGAATGTAGGTGGTGAACATAATGTAATAAACATGTTGTTTCTCAACACTGAACATTCAATATTTATATTATAATGCAATATGATTCAATAAAAAATAGAAATAATGAAATAAAAATTTAAAAATCAGTTCTATAATTTCTCAATCTGAATCTTTGAATTTGACTAAAAACGTTCATGTTCAGATCCAGCCAGTAACAGGTTCTCAGGTAATCCTGAGGGGTTTCTCAGCTGGGGGTAATTCTGGCAATCTATGGAGACTATGTTAATTGTCACTATTAGGAAGGAAGGATAAACCACTGGTGCATAGGGAGACAGGGAGGTTGCTGCAATTTCAGCAGTGCGTATGATAGTCAATCTATAATGAAGAATCATCTGACTCCAAAGAGTTCCAAAGTTGAGACACCCTATTCAAAGTAATAAGAACACTTAGAAAGTTTTTGGATGAATTATGACCATCACAAAACCATGAAACATAAGTCTAATGATGAGTTATCTTAATTCCTGAGAGCATCATTTTGTTAGTTCATCCATTTCTCAGAAGCAAAAATAAAAATTCTTAGAACAAGGGTCAATAAAGCATACTTCTGGAATATAATATAGACCACCTCTCTCATTTTTTAAATAAAACTCTATTAGGATACACCAAGCCTCATGTGTTGTTCTACATATTTTCTATGGCTACTTTTACAGCACAATGACAAAGTTGAGCAACAACAACAAAAGCTATAGCCTTTGACAATATTTGCTACCTGATCTTTAAGAGAAAAAAAAATCTGTTACCCCACAGCTGAATGTATAATGCAGATGCTCAAATTTCCTCCATAATTTTTATATAAAACATTCAGCACTCAAACAAAAATGCAGATTATTATCAATAAAACATGAGAACTAATTGATGTTAGAACAATCTGAAACACTTTAAGATAATTGTTTTGTATTAGGGATCAATCAGGCTAACAAACCCAGCACTTACAATTTTACCAAAGAGAATACAAATCAAGGATTTATTTCAGTGTGTGTGAGAGAAAGGGGGAGTAAGAAGGAACCATTGAAGTAATACAGAAGTGTGTTTGAAGAAGGATGGACTTTCAACATAAACCATGAAGCTATCAGTCAATAGGATGATATGGACAAAGTTATGAAAGCAAATAACAGGCAGTTTAGAACTCTCATATTTGTGGAAAAATAAGGGAGAATGAAGACATTTCCATTTAAATATCACCTGAAAGAATTCAGTGTCAGCAGACACATGGAAGCAAATAATAAAGGGTATTTTTCAGACAGAAAAAAAATGATCTTGGAATCTAGTAATAAAAGGAGTGAAACATAATGAAATGAGTCATGATGTGGAATAGCCCAAGGGATATTTCACTTAGAAAGTAATAATAATAATGACAATAATAATAACAGTAATGATGATAATATACAAGAGCTTATGTAGTAAAGATAAAAAAACATGAAAATGATAGCATAAATTATGGAGAGAGAGATAAAAGTGTGTTTATATACCAAGACTATATATACACTTACATGTATCTATATATTAACATATATTCACTTAACAAGACTTGGACATATTCAGATATTTCATTTGTGTCACAGGCGGCACTATCCAACAGTAAGGAAATGATGACCTTGCTAATTAATGGTTCTCGGTTGTGATCAATGGATAATATCAGAATGTAAAAAGTTAAACAATAAAACCTTTAAAGATATAAAAAGAAAATATCTTTATTTTCTTGAAGTTAGAGGTTTATTAAGCAGTACGTACAAGTAGAACACAGAGAAAATATTACTGAATGACTTGTAGATGCGTGCACACACACACACACACACATAAACCTCAGTAAGATAAACAAACTAATTCAAATGAGCAAGATAATTGAATGAACACCTTACAAAAGACACTAGTCATACTGCCTCCAAAATTTGAGAAGTGCTCAACCTCACACAGTCATCTGGGAAATGTAAATTCAAACCACCACAGGACCATTCACACTCTCCAGAATGGAGGGAAGAATATATATATATATATATATATATATATATATAGTGATTTTAAAAATAAGGAGCATTTAGATAATTGCTCTTTACAAAGTAGCAGCATCTCATGGAAACCTTTTAATGGTTCTTCCTAAGTCAACCAGTATTCCATTTCTAGATAGTTAAAAGAACTCCCTAGATATTACATGGAAAATTAATGAAGGCATTATTTGAAATAGTTACCAAAAAAAGGAGATGACAGAAATGCCATGTCAACATCAGAATAAATGTATTGCTGTTTTCATGTAGTGGAATATTAGAAAGCATTGAAAGTGATGTAGGTACGAGGTAGTAACTAATATTAACCAAAAGTACATTCATACACATGTACATGATTCTACTTACATAAAGTTCAATCTATTTAAAGTGATTCAAATTCTATAAAGTTAAAAAACAAATGAAACTACAATCCCACTACTAGGAATATACTCAGAGAACATGAAGACATTAATTCAAAAGGACACATGTACACGCATGTTCGTTGCAGCCCTGTTTACAGTTGCAAAGAATTGGAAACAAACCAAATGCCCCAAACGGATGATTGGCTAAAAAAAATGTGGTACATATACACGATGGAATACTACGCATCCATCAAGGAGGACAAACACATGTCATTCGCAGCGACCTGG